>OOFJ01102736.1:0-14172 GCA_900323375.1 Benthosema glaciale
TAAAAGATCGCTAATCGGCCAAACTAATGCCACGAAATGAACAAATGAAGCAATTACGTCAATTACGCGTCCAGCCTTCTGACCAAAATTAATTAATTACGTCAATAACGTTATGATTACATCTGTGGCTCGTAAAGGGTTAAGTGGTCATATGGGTGGGCTGTGAACGCTTTCTGAGATTTCCCAGGTTATGATGGGAACCGCCGCTCTACGGCCAGGTTTTCTCACCTCTTTGAAGTCCTTAACAGTTTTGAAGTAGAGCCTTTGTTTGTCCAGCAGCTCCAGGTAGTCGTCATTCAGCTGGTCTCTCCTCATCTTATTCTCCTGCTTTTTCTTCTCCATCTAAGAAGGACCACAACCAACCATAAGTTATTTCTACATAGCAATAGTGGGTACATTTGGATATGGATCACAATGGAAACAAGCACCCCAGGACTTTTTGTGTGGTATCTTTTACAACAGCTTTGTTTTACTGTACTTTTGTACTGTTAACTTGCTAATAATAATGAGACTTTGCTTCAAAAAAATATAAAATAAATGTAACAATTTCATTAATTCATATGAAAGAACCATGGATTACAATTAGACCAACAGGTGAGGTAACCTGTAAAGAGTGAATGTGATAGGAACCTTAATGCGGCTCTGTTTGATGCCTTCCACAATCTGTTCCATCTGCCTGAGGAACTGCTCTCTGGCTCCTGCAGACGCCATGGCTCTGGAAACAGTTCATGCGTTTAGACTTTTACAGTATGTTGTTTGGAAAGATTTACCCTTACGGCTCCATTGTCACACTGTGAAGAGGAATAATCCAAAGCACGCCACCCATTAAAAAATGTAAAAGGCTTCATTTGTCTGTGCCAAACCAATCTGAGAACCCATTGTCAAAAAATAAAGGAAAAACAGCGCCCTCTTTTCTGAGTCTGTCTCAAGAGACTAGTGTAAGTAACAATAGCACTGGGTAGATTTACATAGACCACAATGCCTTGCAGCTCTCCACTGTAATGCTTGTCACAAATACTGTCTGTAGCTGAATCATATCAACATGTTGTTTAGTCATTCAAACGTATGCACAAACTACTTCAAATAATTGACAAAAACACGTTCCTAGTTCCAACATGTGACAAACGTATGCAGTCTCACCATTTTGTCCTTTCCCTCCCCAGTAACACAGCCAATTGTATTCGTATAGAATAGATGCTCTGCAAGCCTGAAGCAATGTAGCGGATTCAAGCCCCTTGACTGGCTCCACAGTGGTAGTCAGGAATTCTACCCCTGCGTTACCCAATCACCCTTTGCTTGGGCCCTTCATGTAACGCAAAATCGGATTCTGCTGTGGAGGCATTATTGTCAATGTAAAAACACTGAATACTGTATGCATGAGCATTTCCTCCTATAAGCACCTCTCTACCATAGCGATAGGTCAAGGCATGGCAGCGCTCTTCGTGTGCTACACTGGGATTAAAATTTGTAAAAGCCAAAGGACACTATAGTACAAAGTCAAATGAGTTAGGTGTACGTACAAAGACCTGGCAAATACAAAACCATACTCACTGTTGGAAGTTGTCATGGATAGAATTCAGCAAATTCACCTACAGGAATAGTACAGTAATTAATGGGGCAACCTTTGGTTATGTCCTAATAAATACATGGTAAGTGGTAGATTTACAGGGTTCAGTGTCTTTGTTGAGGACACTTCAACATGCAGCCTGAGAACGATCAAACCGGGAACCTTCCGGTTCTCTAACAATCCAGGGCGCACTTTCAATAGATGTTTTCTTAAGTGAGATTAAGTGGATACTTCCATAATGACCTACCTCCTTCTCCAGATACACTTTCTTGTCATCCAACGTGTTGTACAAAGTGAAGAACTGCTTGGTCTCTTTATGTGTTGCTGAAACTGAGACATGTGACAAAAACAAACCACAGGCAGCATTAACAGAGTTGTCATTGTTTACTTAATCTCTCAAAATAGATTAGCGAGCTCCGCAGCTGAATCTGTCAGCAACTCCTTTTAAAACACGTAGAGTTTGTTGTTAGTAGGAATGAAACAATAGCGATTAGTAGTGATCAAAGAGAGCACCAGTTGCACCAGTTAACTTATGCTTTGGACAAAATCGGCCAAATTAACAGCCAAAATATCAGTCAAAATATTTTTTGAGGCAATTTCCGATAATCGGGCGTTGCCAATTATCAGTCGATCCCGATAACAGTTTGCCATTTTCTCTGCTTTATGTGTCCCTCCCCGAAACCTGTTGGGGCAGAGAGACCCACCTTGTCCGTACAGCTCAATGAACCTCTTCTGATACTGGGTAAGCTCAGCCCGGCTGGGAACCTCGTCGATCTTCCTCTGTAGGATGGCGATCTCGCGATTCCTCCGAGCCTGACAGAGAAAGCAAAACACTGTCAAAGAGTTGAGGGTTCCCAATCCCTTCCCATCCCACTGAAACTGCTATTATCAAGCTATGCTGACCATGAGCAGTCGGATCTTCTGTAGCTTTTCTCTGTCCATATTGTACTGTTTATCGATCAGCTGGATCCTCTCCTAAGAGAAGACAAAGGAAACAGGGGTCAGAGAGAGAAAAGATCAGATCCAGATTCAATATTATTTTGATGCACTTAAAGTAGTGTGTTGGTGAGATAGGAACCTTCTCTTCCTCAGTGTCATCTCCTGAAGCCGTCTTCAGGTCTGTTATGTTTTGCTGCAGGCGAGACATCTCCTCCTGGGCACGTTAAACACACCAGTTAGACCAGTCACGGTGGCCCCAGCTACTCAACTGTTTTACTTAAAAGTATACTTGCCCTCTACACCTAAATAAAAACACCTTAAATATTTGATTTATTTCATAGAGAATCTTTCACTCAATAGGAGCTGCTCCTGTCGCTGAGTTGATGATGTCATATGCCCATAGGCATTTGCTAATACAAAACAACTTTATGCTTCCTAAGGATAATATGAGCATCAAATTATAATAATATTTTAAATACTTTTTATTAGCATGTGCATTCTATACATTCCATAGGGATGGACCACACATTATGACATCATCAACTTGGGCCCTGTCCCAGCTCCTATTGTCTTTTTCATTTTAGTTATAGAGGGAAAGTATAATGTTTTAAGGCATATTTGTCTTTTAGCCAGGGATCCTTTAAGTAAATAAAAGTATCAATACTGCGATGTAGTATATGTACTCTACAGTGTGTAATAAAGGATACTCACTCTACAGTGGGTACGGAATTGCTGCTCTTGATGTTTTAGGTTCTCATTCATAGCGACCAGAGCTTTGAGCTTCTCCAACATACTGTAGTTAACAACATACAACAACAACAACAACAACAACAACATCAGCAGGGTCATGATAGTCAATCTTTAACTCCAGGTAATTCATTGCTGTAGCTCAGTGAACTCAGTGTCCATTGTCACAGCCATGATGACTAGCAGAGGCCAAACTCTTGGCTGCTGGGAGGAAGAGGGGTGCTACAGTGTCAGTTTGTCTTCTTTACCATAGAAATGTTTTGGCAGAAAGGCACTAGCAGTTGTGTTTTATGGTTGTCCTCTAGCTCATAACATTAGTTTCTGTTGCCACTTGCTCCGTGTTGCAGTGTTCATGACTAGGTCCCTACTAAGGTCGCTAGGAGGCAGCCAATCATGACTAGGTCGCTCGCTAGTAAGGTTGCTAAGAGGCAGCCAATCATGACTAGGTCGTCGAAGGCGTCAGTAGTGGTGGGTACAAATGTAGTCCAGGCACTTTTCAAGCACCTGGCAAAAAAACGCTTTCTGTGGACACTGCCCCTTAAGTACAGTAGGCCAGTCTAAAGCCAAATTAGGCCTTCGCTAAACCCCAGCCCAAAAAGCGACCAATTGTCCAATGCCAATCCAAATAGTTTAGCAACCGTTGCTAAGGATGGCAAGCTTTCGTCACCTCATAGCTGTCAGTGTTATTTTGCATGGCTGTGTTGTTGAACACATACACAGCTTAACGCCGGGAAAGTTACACGACTCAACCGCCCAGCTGATGGCAATAATACTAAACACAGTAGTCTTCAGTGCAGACATTGATTTGAGTTGCATGCCGTTTCACCCTCTAACACCCTCTGAAATAATGTCATGCACATTTGTCCAGTGCATAGCCTACTGCAGGCATGGTTGGCTAGATTTAGAAGACATTTTGAAGCTCTTGCTACTGAAACGATCGATTATTTATATGGATAAATACCGTCATTTAACTTAATGGGTGAGAAGGACAGCGTGTCTCCTCTCTTGCCAACGTGCCAATTGGACAAGGATGGTATGACAGTGGCCTCAGTTACATGCGCAAAATGTATTCAGAATGAATGAATTCATTCCGAACAGAGATTCATACACAACTGTTTACATGACAAGTATTCCTATTCCTCAGTTGTTTACATGACCAAAGCATTCGTTCGGAATATAACTTTGGACTAAAGACAGCAAATCTACAAGCTCACAACGCGTCACGGCTGCAACGTGTTGTGAGCATGTAGATCTGCGGTCTTTACAAGAACTAAAAAAAAAACTTCCAGCAGCATTCGGAATAAAGTGTTTGTAGATCTATACCAATGCAAACGGTATATACCACCCCTCCAGACAAATTAATTCGGAATGGGATATTCCGAATGAATTGAGGTGTTTGCATGAGCATTTTTATTCTCATGACTGGAATAAATCCATTCATTGCGAATGAATTTCTGCATGTAACCAAGGCCAGTGTTTAGCAAAAAACTTTTTTGCTTATGACACCATTGTGCGAAACATCTTCTTACCTACTGTCAACCTGTCCCTCTACCTCTTCCAGAGAACTCAGCTCTTTTTCCAGTCTCTCTGTTTGTTCTGTGGCCTGTAGAGAGAAACAAAAGATTGAACATTTCAACCCAGCTCAGAGATCAGAATGGAACAGACAAAGCCTTCATTAGTATCATTAACACTGACTCTGTTTGACCAGAATGGAACAGAGCATTCAAGAGGCCCAAGTTCTTTCCAAAATGGCATGTGTGCATACTGCATATAGCCCATTTGAGTGATTCTTCTGAGCTGGGTTCAGAACCAAGTCTTACCTCTGTCAGCCTCCTCTTGGCCTCCTCACATCCAGTCTTCACCTCCTCATGCTTGGCTTGTAGCTGAAAACACAGAAAAACTAAATGGTACTGTATCACTGCGTTAAAATACACAGTCATGTTATTTTGCATTAAGCACTGTCTGCATAAACTCATTTACAGCCAACATTGATTCAGTCTGTAATCCTTTTATTGCTGCCGGAAGCAGCTGGGACTTATATTTTGAAGACCACAAAATTCACTTTCAGATGGGGGTCGGCGGCCAAATACATGTAATTTTGGGGGTCCTTGACATTAAATAGTTTGAGAACCACTGACATAGCACAGTTCTTTTTTTCTTTTTTTTTTTTTAGAAAACGTTAGATTAGAAAGGAGACATTAGATTCTGGTTAAGTGCTTCAAGTGGAGTGTAGCCCTGGCCTCCTGAAGCTGTGTGGTTTCATAACTAGGTGTTTAAGTGCTTCAAGTGGAGTGTAGCCCTGGCCTCCTGAAGCTGTGTGGTTTCATAACTAGGTGTTTAAGTGCTTCAAGTGGAGTGTAGCCCTGGCCTCCTGAAGCTGTGTGGTTTCATAACTAGGTGTTTAAGTGCTTCAAGTGGAGTGTAGCCCTGACCTCCTGAAGCTGTGTGGTTTCATAACTAGGTGTGTAAGTGCTTCAAGTGGAGTGTAGCCCTGGCCTCCTGAAGCTGTGTGGTTTCATAACTAGGTGTTTAAGTGCTTCAAGTGGAGTGTAGCCCTGACCTCCTGAAGCTGTGTGGTTTCATAACTAGGTGTTTAAGTGCTTCAAGTGGAGTGTAGCCCTGACCTCCTGAAGCTGTGTGGTTTCATAACTAGGTGTTTAAGTGCTTCAAGTGGAGTGTAGCCCTGACCTCCTGAAGCTGTGTGGTTTCATAACTAGGTGTGTAAGTGCTTCAAGTGGAGTGTAGCCCTGACCTCCTGAAGCTGTGTGGTTTCATAACTAGGTGTTTAAGTGCTTCAAGTGGAGTGTAGCCCTGACCTCCTGAAGCTGTGTGGTTTCATAACTAGGTGTTTAAGTGCTTCAAGTGGAGTTTAGCCCTGACCTCCTGAAGCTGTGTGGTTTCATAATTAGGTGTGTAAGTGCTTCAAGTGGAGTTTAGCCCTGACCTCCTGAAGCTGTGTGGTTTTCTGTTGGATCTGTTTGTTGAGCGAGGCCACGGTCCGGCGGTGTTGCTGGAGAGGACCGTACCTCTCTGGACGATCCTCTGACGACAGCTCAGACTGCTGGAAGACAGGAAGACAGGCAGTGGTGGAAAAAGTGCTCAAATGTTTTAAAACATTTATAGCAGATCTACAAGTTCACAATGCGTTGCGACGCACTGTGAGCTTGTAGATCGGCTATTTCCAAATGCCCAAAATGTAATCTACAAACTAGTAGTAACTAAAGCTGTGAAATAAGCTCACAACTAAGTACATTTACTTAAGTACTGTTACTGTAATTGATATTTAAGCTAAGTAAATGGTTCATATACTTATTTTACACTTAAAATTGCAAGATTCACGTAAAACACCAGATTTACAAGCTCACAACACTTTGAGTGCCATGTGTGAGCTAGTATCTACTGGTGTTATTGTTAAGTATGTTTGAAGCCAACCTTCTCAGCGTACTCCGAGGCCATCTGTTTGATCTCTTCAGACTGCAGTCCCACTATCTGACCCACTGCACTGGCCGTCAGCCTTCCCTGGAAGGAGGAAAAACGGAAGACATCGTTTGTTTGTGAGTAGCATGGCGTTGGCAAAAGGTTCATTTGTGTCATTATTGAAATGATGTTACAATATTTACGTTGTGTATTTTCAGTGTGTTCATTGCCGTTTCTCCATTCATTCCCTATGTTGCCGAATGCAGCTAATGGGGTAAATTGATTTGTTGAAGTTTATTTTCTTTGTTTGTTGCGTTCGTATGTTTGTTCTGGTCATTGTCATTTTTGTGTTTCCACCAGTTTTACATTGTTGGTCTATTAATGCTGGTGCAAGTGTGCAACCAGTATCTGAAACCAACTGACTCGTTAATGAAGGGAGTGACAACCTGTATGGACCCAATAGTTTACAGTTTACTTGGAGTAAACAGAGTACTTAGTCTACTTGGAGTCACTTATTATTCCCTTTCAGGAGGTGTAGTTCCAAACACTATATAGCATTCAGGAGATTGTGGAATAGTTGTCTGGCTAAACAAGACTGGGTAATTGATAATCCTCCCATAGGCAGAAATCTGCTGAAACAGTGAACAATCGCTAAAAAAAAGATCCAGCCTACCTCTTCAGTTGCCATGGCAGACATGTTGGTCATCAGAGTTTTGATGCGTAACTGAGGGAGGAGCGACAACTACCATCAGAGACACAATCTGAAAACTCAACAAACTATAGTGTCTGCTGAATCTGAATGAATTCATATGGGTTTGCGGAACAGAATAAACATAGTAAATGAGCCCATAATGCTGTAGTGTGACCTTACCTCCTCTGACGCCTGCAGGTCCTCCTCTTCCGACAGCTCCGTCATCCCCGGGGGCGGGGCCTGGGACCCTGCAGCCAATGAGGCCTTTCGCTCGTCCGTCTGAGGAAGGGAGAACAGGAAGAAGAAAGACGTATGGTATGTAAATACTAGAGCAGCTGGAGAAAAATAAACTTAAATCATATGAAACACATACATAGATGCTATATACCTATACAGTGCCGGATTAACCCCTATGAGGGCCCTGGAGCTACACCAAATCAAAAGGCCCTATGCATGCGCAATTCACAGTTTCGTGTGCATGCATGTGATTCACGTGCACGTAACACAATCAAGGATGACACTTTTTGCATCCTGTGAATAAATGCACATGCGTTCAGTGCACCGCCACTGCTCCCATAGAGTTATAAGGCAGCTCCTCGACCATGGATCTGCTATATTTGAGTCTCCTCCTCCTACTGAGTAGTTAAGAAACTGTTGGACGACCAAAAACACTAGCGTCCTGTGTTGTGTTACATTAATCGGCTATATAGTCTTGCACAGGGCCCTGCAAGCTGTGGGCCCTGGAGCTTAAGCTCCACTAAATTCCATTGTTAATCCGGGCCTGTACCTATATGGGTGCGTGTGTGCGTGTGTGTGTGTGTGTGTGTGTCTCAATGGGATAGCAGGTCTTTTCTGATTTAGGGTTTAAGGTATCCGGAGAATTCGCCGGTTTTGCGACTCGCAAGGTTAGTGCATTTTAGTTTTACTTCACCTTCATTTGAATTGCATTGAATTGAGAGACAGGGAGAGAGAGGATAGTTGTTTAGAGTTTACAATAGATTAAGTAGGAATGCTAAAGTTTAAACACCGAAACAAGTACCGAAACAATGTAATCATTAGTAAACAATATCCTGAATTGGTAGGCCTACTATCATTGGAATTCACATACAGTACTCAACCTTTTATCATTATCTAGCTGACCATTTAATTGCACAAAATAATTTGATCACTTTGTAAATTAACTATAACATCTGTGGGTTTGATATACTACAGTGATGAAGACATCATGTTAGCATAACAATGAATTTATGAAGACATTGACGAAGAATTTCCGCTGCGGCAAGTTTGTAAACCAGCGAGTTCTCGGCCGGTATCCTTTAAGACCCCATAGTGGCAAAGTCATAGGGGTTTAGTTTGTGGGATATTTGAATTACAGTATTACACTATGATGAATGAATAACATAGGTCTGTAATAAAAAATGTAAAGGGCCACTTCACCGCTTTTGCAACCAGATCTTATTTTAATGATGTTTGGGAGACAAGAAACACTTGGTTCCTGTGGTTTTTATGTGGGTAATATGTGTTTTTAGATATTTTAGTATTTCAAAGTGTCTGTGATGTCACAGACAATGGTCTCATTTCCTTCCTGGACTGCATGTTGTCTCAGACAGCCCTCCCCCTCTCCACAAGGTGGGGTAAGTGCACCAACGCATTATGGGCATTGCACTAATCCAGCAATCCAGTCAAATCCTAGTCAATCACACAGACTACATTATTTTTTTTGCCATATAGTGCAAATGTAAAATTGTGCTACTGTTATCTAATACAAATACTATTTCTTCCAGTGGTGAAATGTCCCTTTAAGTTCATTTTGGGGCATTTTAATATATTTTATTTGATTGAAGAGTAGAAAGACAGAAAAGGCAGGAGATAGGGGGTATGACATGTACTGTAGCAAAGAGTTACATTCAAACTTGGGTCAGCTGCGGGAAGGACTTTATACCCATACGCAGGTTAGAAGATACCTACTTTGTCTTGTTTTGACTGCTTGCTGAATCCATAGCGTCTGTAGAGAGAAAGAAAAATCAGTAATGAGAAGTTATAAGGGAACTATCAAGCATTAGGTTCAACCCGAAACCCAACATGAACATGCCACAACAGACCTGCATCACATAAAGTAAATTCCAAACACAAGACAGACATTTCCTGTTTACTACAATGTTCATTCATCCAGTCATCCGGTTAAACATCAGTAACCTCATTAAGTGACCAACATAATGCAAAAGGTGAAACGGCAGCATCAAAGCAGCATTGCACTATTAGGTAACTGGTTCTCAAAGTTGGGGTCCACTCCGGGGACCCCCAGGTATCCCTGAGGGGGTTCCAGGGAGTCCCCAGCAAAAGCCCCCATATATTTTTCAGCCATTCAAAAACAGCCTCGAATCATGAGATTATAGAATAGGTGTTTTCTAGAATTATTTAAAATAGGGGTCCGTGGCAAATACATCAATTAATTTGAGGCTTTTGACATGAAAATGTTTGAGAACCACTGTAGGTTATACAGTGTAAATGTCATGCATACAGTCATATGTATGTGAGCAGCTTGCATTCTCCAACCGGCATGTTCAACCACAAACACATACACGTGAGTGGAAAAACATCAGCAGCTCTTATACTTACAGCAGGTAATCTGACATTCTATTACAAAGAGGTGGAGAGTGAGGATGAGAGAATGATATGTCAGGGGGATGGTTAAATAGAACATGAGAAGAATGATCGAACACACAGTGGCAGTGATTTTAGACTATGAAAACGTGCAGCTTTTTTGAGCGGAGCTAATCGTTCCATTGTGTGCGATTGTTTTTATTTAGACAAGAGAAAGACAGAAGAGTGGGAATAGAGAGGAGGGGGGGGGGGGATCCTGACATTGGTCCTTGGGCGAAATGTTTTAACCAAGGTTAAAATAGAAAAAAAACAAAAGGACAAATTAATTAAGTACAAAGAATAAATGAAAAGCAAATGAACCACTGATTGGTGGAGAAAGGAGAAGATGGCTGGGTGGATCTATTCTATACAGAGCTTGAGGGAATGAGAAATGCACTCTGTCGAGGTGCCAACTTGCACCTTGCACACAAGTAGGCCATGTATGGCCTACTTGTTATTGACCTTATACCAACCTTGAAACATACCTTGGTTACGTCACCGAGAATGGTGGTCCCTTATTGGCTGATGATGGTGACAAAACCAAAATGACGCTGGTCCCTGATTGGGCACCGGCATACATACATACATACATACATACATACCCAGCCGATCGCAGTACTTGCGCGCTCTGCTTGCGCAGGTAGTGACCGAATCACAGAGAAGCAGAACTAGAGAATATAAATCCAGTCTCACCTTCCATATTCCAGTAACGTAGAGTGGACTCTGGACTCCTCGTCCACCAGTGCCCCTGCATCCACCTGTCTCTTGTACTTCCTCTGGGGCTTGTACACTTCCTGTAAATGGGACAAAACAACCAAAATCATTGGCATAATTAACGTAAATATGTGACCTTCATATATATATATTATATGGCGATATACCCCAAACTTTGAAATAAAATGAGACACAGACAACACAGCTCAACAATTTTGCTACCTGCACACATTGTTCTTGCCTTGTGTAATAGTGCAAGTGTACTTTAACTCACCGATACATCCAGAACAGCTTTCACAGCCTTGACTTTCCTCTGAAGAAAATCCTCATCCTAGAACAATCAGGTTTCATGAAATGTGTTCAAAGTAGATCAGATTAGAGAACTGCTGTTTGGTGGGTTAATGTAACAGAACCGGTTCAGGTTCCCAAACGTTTTAGCTCAAGACCCAAAAAAATAAATTTGACATCTGCCCAAACCAGTGAAAATCCTCACAAGATGTAAAATAGTCAATTTTCACTATTTGTTTTCTAATTTATGGAATTTCTTAGAAATTACTGAAAAAAATCATTGAATATAGTTTAAAACTTTTGCTTTTTTGGTAATGTTTATTGAAAATGTTTTGAAATAATAATAATATAATTAAAAATAAGTAAAAATAGGAAACAATATATTAACACATAGAAATGTGTCCACGACCAACAATTGGGTCCCGACCCAGTGTTTGGGAAACAGTGTGTTACAGTACCTCTGGGAAGCTGTGTGTCTTCTGGAACTGAGATATGGAGTATGCTCTCACATAATCCCCCATCTCCTCTCTGGTTTCTATGGCCCTCTTCACGAGCCACTGGCAATAAACAACAATTAGATGAAACAAATGTGAGAGATCAGAAGTGCTTTTGATGAATTTCACTACATTTCCCAATTATTATTATTTCCCAAGTATTTCCATCATTTATAATCAAAAATACAGACCTGAATGACTGGGAATATGTGGATAAAATCCAGTCCTTGGATCTGATGAGGCTCCAGACGGTGAGGACACTTCATCTTTGGGAGAACCGAAACGATTTTCTCAGTGAGGGCTCTGCGATGACACGAAAATACAGCGATCAAAAATCTAAACCCAGCATGCATTTCAATGCCAGGGATGAAAACAATGACTAGTAGATCGGGATGGGACCAACCAATTAATCGTTAATAGGATCAAAATTGATTATTAAAATATTGTTTGTATGTTTTATTTATTTTTTTAGGCATAAGGGACGAAAATAGAGCCTCTATCTCTGAGGGAGATCTGACTGAGTCAAATATTGAATTACTAATCTATTTTAATTTTGGACACTTTTACACATCCCTACTAGTACAGTAGATACAAGGTGATAGTTTGGTAATGTTCAAACAACAAAACAAGGAAATATAATGTTAAACATGACAAATTGCAATTTCTTGATGCATATTCGTAACCTGAGGTCACTGAAGGACCCACAGTACAGGCCTACATTTTTTGTCCAATGGTTGAGTTTTCCTGGAACAGCAGGTCCACATCAACATCAAAGTTACATGTCGTGATACACCAGGTCATCCCGCCAACCACCTGTGGCAAACACACAAATACCGCAAGCCGAGTTAAGGTAGGATTCAGCATAGGGTTTGGAATTCAGACATGGATGGTTAAAGCGGCGCGATTACATACAAAGTCAATGCAAAGACGAGAAGTTGCGATAACGGGCGCGGCGCGACCTGGCGTGGCGTGAATGGGGCGAACTGAGCCCTCTTGGGTGAACGAGTGGGTCCATTTGGTTACACTCCCGAGTCCCAATGTTAAATTACTGTGTCTAGTAATTTAACATTTAACATCTCAGACGACAAAACAGTTCCAGAAACGGTTCCAAATGTGAAGGAACCGATTCTGGTTCCTCATTGTTGAATCTGGTTTCCGGATACCAACCCTAAATCATCAGGAATATTTAATTTAACAACTCTTTCATTGACTAGAATCACCCAAGGTGGCAGTTAGGATGATGAATTCAACCAATAAGGCAGTGCTTTTACTTCTTACCTTGTCAAACGGGGACAGTCCTTTGATTCGAGCCCTGAAGTATCCAGCTGCAAGCAGCAGTTCCAGGATCTCTGCAAGCTTGACACTCTGCTCTTCATCCTCCCGTGTCTCCACCTGAAAATAAAAACACATTGTAAACTGAAGCATTTTAAAGGCTCTGAAGTTCCATTGACTTGTAGCATTGAGATGTAGCATCTCGTCTCGGAGGAGGATAGACACAGATAAATACAACAGACAGCATTTACAAAAACATTATCCCACAATTTTGCAACCCATTTTTTTTAACTAGTAAGTTTAAGAGAAACGAAATAAATGATTCCAATAAGATAAGAGCTTTGTAATGGAATGACCCGTGTCCAACCCTAACAATTCTACAAAAGGGAATTTTGAGTATTCCTGAGAGGGTAATTATAAGGATGTACATGGAACCCCAAACTGTTACACATACACAAGTAAACACGATTTTCACATCACACTTGTGTGAAGTGATTTCCTCCTGCTCTTTCCCTGCTGCTCAGCCAATCAAATCATTTCCATATACACAGACACACAAAGCTGGGCATAGGAAAATTATCAAAATAATAATAAGGAAAATAAAAATAAATAAATCCAATGGAATTACATACTTGATTTAGGCTGCTGTCTACAGGCAGTAGACAAGTGATTCATACACGAAACAGACAGTGATATGGACATGACATCTATAACTTATTATATGCTGTGTCTAAATACTAATATATACCCTATCTATAAATGTGATATGGACTTAAAATGTTACTATTTCCCAATCATTGAGTGGTGGTTGGGTTGCTGCTGCTTTACTAATTTGTGTCGCCATGCAGTGATTCCTTTAAGAAACCGGTGCCTCTCTTGCCTACAAGATAATGTACATTTCAAAGTTACGGTTAAAAGTTTGATTGGTGCACTTGCAGCACCCGTCAAAAAACACGCAGTCGGTCATTTTACAGAACAGAAAATGCTTTTCAGGCTTGTTGGCATGTCATGGGATGATGATGGGACACAGAGCAGAGGTTTGTTTACACTGACTGACAGCCACCCAGCGCTGCCTTGTGTTTCTACAGCGATGGCTATATATCTATCTGGCACGTATCGCCATCATGTTATAATATAAATAACATACAATACAAGTACTTATATATTCGACCTGAATGAGGTTGCCTTCTTGGTCATACTGAGCTCCGATCTTGGACCCTGTCCTCACTCTCTGGAAAACAGACGTGGCGGCCATGTTGGAATCATACGCTGGGGGGGTCTGAGTCACGTGACCAAAGCATTGTGACCATGAGCACGTGACGGCAACTGTATGTGTGACTGACTGACTGACAGGAGACTATCCTCTCATCATACAAGACAAATCTGATGTGTCAGTGTCA
>OOFJ01102737.1:2631-27917 GCA_900323375.1 Benthosema glaciale
CTGTACAGTACAGTACAGTTAGTACAGTTTCGCTCGTTCAAGACACACCCTTCACTTGCATTGAACGAGCGAAACTGTACTAACTGTACTGTACTGTACAGACGGTTTGGGGGCTTTCGAATAAGAAACGATCACAATGGACGACGTAGATACGTTAAGGAAGTTCGTCAATCAACGACTAACTGCGGCTGCCGAGGAGATATTAGCCGTGTTTGGTAGAACAATAGTACAGTACCAGCAAGAAATCGACCGTCAGCGAAGGCAGTTGCATATCCTGAAACCTGAAATCAAATGTGAAGTATCAGGTTTGTAATCCGACCTAAACCATACCAGACTATACTTCCCATTCAGTGTGCACTGCAGCAGACAAACCAAGTCAAACCTACATCATCATAATAATAATTGATTGTTATTGATCATAATTATAATATTCTGTAATTTCTCATATGTTCTGTCCTAACTCATAGAATACATGCATTTTCCTGCCTGTGAAGATGAGGTCCCCCCCGAACAACAGGAGAGAAGCCCTTCTCTGGGCCAAGAGCAGGGGGCAGAGGCTGGAGAGGAGGAGGAATGTGGAATGACAGAAACAGTCAACTTTGACTCAGACAGTGAATTCATATCCATTGATGGCCAGGGCCTGCCACATTCTTCTTCAGATGTTTCTGAAAGAGATGCTGAAGACGGCGGTGGTGATAATCACTTCAAGGAGGAGACACCGGAATCTCAGTCAGGTTCGTCTACGAGCGAGAAGGGTGGAATGGAGCCCCATCAACTGCTGCAGTCAGCAGCAAATCAACTTCTGTCCCCTCTGTCTTGTAAAGTGTGTAAACTGACTTTCGCCGATACTATTTCTTTACGACGCCACGTCCAAAATCATCCACGTGACTGTGGCTTGTGTGGAAAGCATCTAGAGCCCACAGAGACTTTAAAACATCACTTTATAGGCCACAAGACATGTATTGTTTGTGGTAAAGTGTGTTCTTCGATTTCTGCTCTGGAAATGCACGTCAGGTCCCATGTTGGGGATAAGCCTTTTCGTTGTTCAGTTTGTGGCCGGAGCTTTGTGCAGAAAGGAAATCTAAAGTCTCACATGACCATCCATATGAATGACAAGCCGTTCAGTTGCTCAATTTGTGGTAAAACATTCCGTTGGAAGGTCAGCGTTCAGAAACACATGAAAACTCATCCTGAAGAGATGGTTAGATACATAGGCCTAGATGGAACAATAGAGCACAGGTTTTTAAAGTAGGGGTCTACAGGGAGGCCAATTGGACAAGAGAGGAAAATGAGAGAGAAAAAAAAAACGAACCAAAAAAAAAATATATATATATTATTTGTATGTGTGTACACATACATATATATATGATTCATATTCAAATGATAACATTTTGTGCCACTTACTTAGACCACTGGTGTCCATATTTTTAGCATGTCATTATTGTCGAATATCTTAGAGTCGACGTACAAGCTCACAATGTGGTGCATTGTGACTGTGAGATGTAGATCTGCTATTTTGCTTTAGTTTAGTTTTTTTTAAGCCATTTCACAATGAGGGGTGCAGCTAGAGGCTTTGGTTGTTTGGGGGTCCCCTTGTAATGGAAAACTTTGAGAACCCCTGATTTTATTGATTGTGAGGGAAATTTAGCCATAGTCATAACAGTAAGCATGAAACAACAATATAGGTAACGGTCAGTGATGCAAATAGCCTTCCCTGCATCCTTCATTAAATTGGATGAGGAACGCAATCGTGTCACCCTCCAGGGGTCCTGGGAAGCAATACTGTACTCAGTACTGTACTCTAACGTTGTTGAAGTAAGACTCGTAAAATGTCCCTGGGACCGGGTCCCGGGACCCATTACATTAAAAACCTATTTAAATCACTGAAAGGTAGAGAGAACAAGTACAGAAAAAGTAATACAAGATAAAATAATATAACAACAACAACAAAACAAACCTTGCCCTCTGATAGATTATGCACGGTCAGGTGTTCATAATCTATAAGCCATCTGTAGATAGTAATAAAGAGATATGGGGGGCACGGTGGAACAGTGGTAGTGCTGTCACCTCACAGCTAGAAGGTCCTGGGTTCGATTCCCGCTGGGGACGCTGTGGGTGCTGGCAGCGTGTTTCCTCCTCTGCGTCATCAGTGCCCATGCCCGAGGCGGGGTTGGCGAAAGGGCCTTTCTGTGCGGAGTTTGCATGTTCTCCCCATGTCCCCCCTAGGGTATGTAGTAGGTACCCTCACAAAAACATGCAGTAATCCTGGTCTCTAAACTGCCTCCCTGGGGGGCGCCAGCCGGGGCGCCTGATGGAGGGGAAAGGAACTGGTTGCAATAACGTGTTCCTTCCACATGCTACGTCCAACCAGGGAAACTCCCCTCTGTCAGGTGAAAAGAAGCAGCTTGGACTCCTCACGCATTGAAGGAAGCATGAGGTCAGTCCGCTGCCCCCCACCCCTGGTTGGCGGAGGGTGTGTAGAACCCAGGATCACATTAGATAATTGACACGGGTGAAAAATGGGTTACAAAAACGTGGGATAAAAAAATATATATATATTAAAAAAAAAAAAGGTATCGTGTGCATTCCATCGCCAATAAAATGGAATATAGATAGACCTAAGGACCTAAAGACTGACCTGGCCATCTGCACGGACTGACCAAGCATGTACTGTAATTGTATGGAAATGGGTTAATAATGTGTACATATAGGCATATATAGATATGTAGTTGGATATAAACATATAGGCACAGGTATAATGTAACAATTTATCACCAGTAGTATGTGCATATAGTAGGTAGGTATATAGAGTATGTACAGAGATTCAACAGTAACGTGTATCAACAATACTCTATGTACAATCTATCACCAGTAATATTTGGATATTTATATTAGCGTAGGTACGTATATGAACAGAGAATGGACAGTAATGGATCAATATCTACAGTTGAACTGAGTGGAGTGAGCATTATACACTATTGGTGGTGAAATCGGTGCAGTTTGTCTGAGCAGGCCTAAGCGCGCGGACTACCTAGGAGTAGTCTATTAGCAAAAGCGGCACAGTGACTGAGTATTGTCATTATTTGTATCTAAAGCGTCTAAAGCCCTTTTCATACCAAAGGGTCAAGACTGTTTTAGCGCATGACCCTGCGGTGTGATATGTCTTGTTGCATGTTGACGCGCGTCGACCCAAGCGATTCAACGCATGTAATTCAATGGACCATATCACACCAAAGGGTCACCTTGCAACTCCTTGCAACCGTTTTGACCCAAGGAGTTGCAAGGTGTGAAAAGGGCTTAAAAACTCACCATCTTTCCCCCCTATTTCTTACACACCTAATGGTTTCTTTCTTGCCATTGTGCCATAGAGAAGGCTATACTTGTACAGCATTCAGAACATGTGACTTATGCTTGCTTCCTCTTATTGCATTTCAAAGTTGTTTTGGTCCCCGATTGTTATTTCCTACCAGTTTCCTTTACCCAGGTGCACAGATTGGAAGGACATGCCTGATTGGACAAAATCTGTATTTTATGATGCTTGTGTGTTTGCTTGACAATAATATAGTTATAGTGGACTGTCCCCATGTGGTTCAGAGATTGAAACAGCCTTTTCTACATTTATTTTACTTTGGGATGTTCTGGTCATTATGATTGAGTCTTTGCTTCAGGTTTCATCAACTAACTAACTGAGGAAATGCGTGATTTTTCATTCTGAACCATTGTACACTTCACTAGACAACCCAACTAATTAGGATGCTTCTGAACCTTTAGCAAAGACCCGGCCTCTCCCACTTAGGCCTGATTCCCACTGGCATCCAAATCTAGCCTGAATCAGATCTCAGTCACTTCAGGATTGAAATCCTATTGGTTTAAATGAGTCATGTGAGCATTTAAAGGCCTTCGATACTCCCACTTGGACACTTTCCAGTCGGGCTCATTCATTCCAATCATTCCAACATATAGGAAAACTATTGGTGGAGAGGTTTGTCAATCAATGTGATAGCCAAACCTCTCCACCAATAGTTTTCCTATATGATAAAAAATAAATATCACTCACATATTTTTCCAGTGCATATGGCAGGCCTTGGTGGAAGGATTTGGAAGAGATTTTGAATGTTTGGTTCCAAAAACGAACCAGCATTTAATGTGTACAATCCATGATATTTACATTGGAATGAATGAGCCCGGCTGGAAGGTGGGGTTGAATACTTTTTCAAACAGTATATTTCGTTTTCTTACAAATATTTTGTGGTTTAAAATTCATATTATTACTAGGAATTCATTAAAAGTAGACTATTGTTGTAAATTATAATATCCTTAGAAAAGTATGAATGTGTTGTTATCCAGTGAAATGATGAGTGATCTATCAAGGGGTTGAATACTTTTACAAGGCACTGCATGCATGCAACATTCTCTTTAGGGGCTGAGTCCCCATAAAGGTCTGATCCTAGAATAGCCCCCGCTAAGCGTTAATCCAAGGATGGGGAAGAATGCGCGTGGGTCTTGTTATATAGCCCAATGGCCACCGGCAGGAAGAACCGTTCTGTCTATCAGTGCTCCTCCACGCTTCTAGCTCATTGTAGTTATGCAAAAGCAGTATGATGATAAGATACTATACTAATGCAGTGTGTAAAAAAATATTACACACTGACATCACCAGGTCATTTCACAAGTAAACTAAGAACTTCACCTCTTTACATTTAATGCCTAATGGAAATGTGATTCTGTTTTGTCAATTTGAATTGATTGTAAATCCTAACCAGTTCAGCTAAATCGATCAGAACGGTTACTGATCAGAACTATGTTTGGGAGAACTGAGGACTATTTTTGGCTGAGTAGAGCTGGGCACATGATAGAACTGGTCCTGGGTTATGGAAGTGGGCACATTGCCCATTTTTCATTTTAGAACTATTTCTTCATGAACAATGAGGTGCGTTGACTTTGACATTAGATAGTGTTAGCATTCAGTATACATTACAACATACACTGGAGATGCAGCTGTATATTTCTTTCGTTACTGCAAATGCTTTGTCAACAATACAGACTGGATTTTTCAGCTCAAAATATATCTTTGGGAAAATAGTTTGTGGTAATGTGGTATTAACAGCTGTCCTCCCTATTGTGTTAGAACAAAAGGAGACATCAAAATGTGTGTATCCATAGATACATACTGTACATACATTACCAACTACTTCTAAACTGGCCGGGTCATTCACATATCCCAGAATTAATTGACTGTGAAATGGTGGAAGACTGGTGTTTTTGGGCCAGTTATCCAAAATCATACTTGAGTGACGTCAAAACTTAATACTTGAGTGACATCAAAACGTAATACTTGAGTGACATCAAAACGTCTTTGTTATATAAACATGCTTTAGGACAGTACAAGATTCAGATTAAAGATTGAAATACTTTGTCACATGCTCATACAAAAAATATGTTTTATTACAAGTAATTTCCAACATAATAGTACAATATATAACGGTATGAAAATGTCAAAGATATACAGAGGGCCCACTTAAAGTGCCCAGTTCTCCAGTAACCGCTCTGTGAGTGCCCAGTTCATCAGTGCCTAATTTGTAAAAGTTTCCAGTTGTCTCCGGTGTTCACCTACCAATCAATCCACCAATTCACCTGTCTGTCCCACCAATAACTTACACCTGTATTCATGAAAACCTACTGGTGGCTTCGTACCCAACCCAACCATTCACCTACTTTCTCTCACTCACATCCACCTCTTCACCTAACTCTGTCCCCTGCCAGCATGTAGCCTATTGAAAAATGTAAAAAAAAAGAAAAAGAAAATAAATTATAGGGCTGAATAATGTTTGCAATGGCCTACTTTTCTTTATATAAAATAAATATATTTAATAAATAATTTGGTTTTTTGTGTAGTTTTTTGTTTGCCTTGGATCTAAATTTTTGGTTAAAGGACCACTTTTCAACCTATCATATAAATGGTCCCCACTAATAATGATCAGGATAAAATAAAATTCAGAAACCCGCCCACCAGTGACATTTCTTTTCCTGAAAAGTTGCAATGCGAAAATGGAAGCCATCGTTCTCACGGCAATAAAACTTAAATGTGCCTAACGATGTCACTGGTGGACGGGTTTCTGAACTGCCCACAGCCTTCCTATGAAACAGACTGAGTAGGAAAATTTGCATTAGTGAGGACCAATTATATGAAGATAGTTTGAAATGTCCTTTAAACGTTACTGTATCAAATGTGTTGTTTTTACACCAGTGGTTCCCAAACCTTTTCATGTCAAGGACCCCCAAATTGAAACTAATTAGCCCACGGACCCCCATTAGAAAATATATGCCAAGGACCCCCATAAGGGAATATTTTTATGGCTCTAGCAGTGATTTTCAACCTTTTTCATTTCAAGGGCCCCCAGGTTTGACCTGAATTAGGCTACGTCCCCCTATTTAAAGGTATTTCTATCTTTGGCACCCAAAAAAAATCACTGTTAATTTATGGACCCTAACATGTACATTTGGTTCCATTTCCTACACTCTGAGTTACAGACTATTGGTTCCTAATTATAATTTAGGGGGGGGGGGCTAGGACTCTCTCAAGGACCCCTAGGTGTCCCCGGACCACACTTTGGGACCACACTTTGGGAACCACTGGTTTACACTATAGATTGTCTAAACCAGGACACTTTCAGTCATTGCTTGGTAGTATAGACACTGCTCAGCATATTTTTCTTTCTTTCTTTCTTTCTTTCTTTCTTTCTTTCTTTCTTTCTTTCTTTCTTTCTTTCTTTCTTTCTTTCTTTCTTTCTTTCTTTCTTTCTTTCTTTCTTCTACCTCCTCCTGGCCATGGTTAAAGGCTGAAGTCACATACATTCAAGTCAAAATGTAAGTGGAACCAGCAGAGAAGACCAGATTTGATTTGAAGGGGCTTGGAGCATAGACTTATAATAATAGCTGTATAGTTTTTGGGTAGATTCAGGCCCTATTATATTGTACGGCCAGCAGGTGGCAGAAGTCACCAAATACCAGTTGTCTTGACATGCGCGAAACGTCCACCCGGAACAGTCATTTGTAATCATTATCAGTCTTGTGTTTGCATTTGTAATGCATCATCTCACTCATCACTCTTGCACTGAATGAATGATGTGTGCGTAGTTGGCAAGGACAGGTTTTGGACATTTCGAATTAATACAGAAGATTATAATGCCTGACATAGAGACGTTAAGGATGTTCGTCAATCAACGATTAACTGCGGCTGCTGAGGAGATATTAGCCGTATTTGGTAGAACAATAGTTCAGTACCAGCAAGAAATCGACCTTCAGCGCAGACAGATGGCTATCCTGAATGTGAATCCTGAAATGAAATGTCATTGTCAAGTATCAGGTTCGTTGATTGATTGATTAATTGATTGATTGATTAATTGATTGACTGATTGGCTGACAGTTTGCAGAATGGGTATAGTTCAATTAAGGCTCCAGACATTCCAAAGATGGGCTACTACTTAGCCTAACTCCCAGAACCCCTCACCCCTGCCCATTTTGATAAGGTGGAATGGCTTAGGGTTGACGACACAACAGAGTACAGCAACTTGCAATGGGCCTGGTCTTCAATATTCTCTACACCACTTAAGATACTCATGGTACCTGTCAATATACTTCCTTAATGTTAACAAAGTCCACACCCACCACACCACAGGGAGTTCCACAAACCACGGCAAACAAGGGGGTTAAATTCATTTTCCTCTAATGCCACTAAAATGTGCTGACAGTTGACTATAATGTACATATTTTCCCTTATTTTCTAACCGTGTATATGATTATTTCCTTTTTTTGCAAGTGTATCTGTATGTATGTAAATGTTCTGATGAATTGATATACACAAGTCTCTATAGTGATCTTTCTGCTCTTATCCTCTTGGCAGATTTTGTATTTCGTTGAACTGTACCCATTCTACAAACTGTTAATACAATTTTCAATCAATGCTGCTGCTGCTGCTGTTTACAGCGCTCTGAAAATGTATTTCCCCTTGTGTGACATTAAAGTCTAAAAATAAACCAAGTCTGAACTGGATCAACACAATTGAAAATTTTCTCATAGATTTCCTGCATCTCCCTGTCTGTGAAGAGGAGCAGCCCCCTCCTGAACAGCAGGACAGGAGCCCTCGTCCGAGCCTGGATGTGCCAGAGCCACCACACATTAAACAGGAACATGGGCAAGAGGACGAGGCTCATGTCTCACAGCTAACATTACTGCAAGTGAAACGTGAAAATGAAGAAGACGCATGTCAATCCTCACAGCTTCATCAAAGCCAATATTTGGAAAACAGAGAAGCAGAGCCTCTTGCCAGCACCTCGTCGTCTGACTCTGATCAGATTAATGCTGAAGCAGGGGTAGAGTTTGGCGGAGTCTCAGCCTCTCGCTTGAATCCAGCTAGTGATTTGCTACAAATTAGTGAGACCCAGCTTCTCTCCTTGGACTGTGGTGAAATTGAAGATTGTAGAATGGCCATTGAACCGCAGGACTGTGGTGAAATAGAAGATTGTAGAATGACCATTGAACCGCAGGCAGGTTTTTATAATAGCAAAACGTCCAAAAGCTCTATAGAACCGTGCCAGGAATTTAAATCAACTGAGATTTTATCCTCACCATGTTGCAAAGTGTGTAAACAATCATTTCCCAATAAGCATTCGTTAATGATGCATGTTAAAGTCCATTCAAGTGATTGCGCTTTATGTGGAAAACATTTAGAGTCGACAGAGACCTTGGAATTCCACCTTCAATTTCACCGGACGTGTGAAGTTTGTGGTAAAACATTTCCACGCATTTGGGCTCTAGAAACGCATATGAGGTCTCATACGGGAGAGAGACCATTTATGTGTACAATTTGTGGCCAGTGTTTTGGTCAAAAAGGAACTCTGAAGATCCATATAAGAACTCATACAGGCGACAAACCATACAGCTGCTTAGTGTGTGGAAAGACCTTTTACCAAACAGGAGATCTAAATAGACACATGAGAACGCATTCAGGTGAAAGGCCATACAGCTGCACAGTTTGTAGCAAGAGTTTTGGTCAAAAGGAACATCTCAAGACACACATGATTAGTCATACAAGGGCCAAACCGTTCAGTTGTTCAGTTTGTGGCAAAAGCTTTGGACTTAAAGAGAATCTCAAAGTGCACATGAGAACACAACATACAATGGTTGTACCATACAGTTGCAGGGCTTGACATTAACTTTTTGAGGCACTTGTCCTTTTCTTTGGACAAGTACATTTCCCAATCCCATTCACTTGTCCGGGCACAAAACTCACTTGTCCGGAGCACGAGCACAGACAAATGCATTTTTAATCAACTAACTGTAAGTTGGTATTGTTGAATACATGTTTGAATACTAGATGAATATTCTCAGTTTACAAGTTAATTGCCCTAGAATGTCTGTGATCTTAAATACATTTAATTTCATGTATTCCAAATACACAGCCATGTTGGGAGAATGCAACAGGAACGTGTGTGTGTGCGTGCGTGCGTGCGTGTGTGTGCGCGTGTGTGTGTGATATATGTGTGTGTGTGATATATATGTTAATTTTATTTGTACTTTTTTATATTGCTTTGTATTCATAAAAATGTGTTAAAGGGAGCGTAAGTGATACTTTTTGTTTAAATAATAAATAGCTCTATATATTCCCATAGTAATCATTGCTGTTGAGTGTTCAGTACAGGGGTCTCTGGTCAACCAACCAGACAAAGTGGCTTGAAGCGAAGTAAGGGGACCTCTCACGATACATAAAGTGATTTAGTTAAGCTGCGCTCAGCTTAGCTTGACAAACTCACGGTATAGCTTTTTAAAACAAAAACACTTTGGAGACGGACACTGTTTAAGGAAAGTGCTAGGGTTCAAATCCACTGTGGTGCATACGGCTTCGCCGGGCGTCTATGCGAACATGATTGGTCCGCGTTTGGGGGAAGCCAGGTGGCGAGGGTGATATTGGCCATTGCATGTATTCCTGCAGCCTGTCAGTGTCAGCAGGCCAGGGGGTGTTGGGCTGGAGGAGTAGGACGAGGGCCCCAAATCCTCCCAGTGGAGGCTCCTCACTGGCAGGTGAGGTGAGTCAGTATAGGATACAACAGTAGTGACAACACAGAAATGTGTGTGGGGTACCGTGGAATTAATTGACAACTAAATTGGGGAGAAAAAGGGTGTTTTTTTGTTTTTTTTGCTAGGCTACTCTAAAATGTATTCTAAAAATATAATAAATTGTACACTCAGATTTATGGGTTTCTTCAAACTAAAAAGTACCACCGTCCATAGGACAGCAGTACCCAAGACCAACAGCGGGAGGCAGCATTATGCCAACAGTGGGCGTATAGTCTGCCGGAAACTCCAAAGAGGAGAAAACTACGAAGAAGAAGAAAGAGGAGGACAGTAGCATCATCGGTGTGTGTGTGTAAGCTTATGTCTAATATTAAGTTATAAAGTCCTGGACAGTACTTGACGACGTGTTTTTAATACATCGGTAGAAGGTATTTTCCGTTCTGCTGTAGAACATTTCAGCTGTGTCTTTTTTTCTTTTCTTCCCCGACTGTTTTTGTCTTGTTAGCTAACGGCTCAGGTGTTGTTGTGGTGGGTGGTTGGTAGCCCTGTTTGGTAAATAAAATGGGAATACTTAATTGAAAGTGTTTTTTAGTCATATTTTGTTCGTTCTTCTAAATTATTTAATGTGTATTTAAATCCAGGAGGCAATGCACAGAATATTTGCATTCATTTTTATAGTAGGTAAAGCATAGCTTTGGTCCATAGCTCTAATAATGCCTGTAGCAAAGGGCATTAGGCTATGGACCAGGGCCAAGTAGAGCATAGCATATAGATAAATAGACTGACTGCAACTACTAATTTTATGTATAACATATGCATGAAATGTATATGTATATTCTAGGGATAGGTAAAACATTGGAAAACCATGAAATAACTGTTCCACTGTGTCTTGTTTACAAGAGCACCACCAAATGGATCACATGATCTACTGTGTCTGTATGTTCATATACTGTACATCTCACATCATTACATAGCAAAGGTCTCTTATGCTCAACTATATTCTTTCCAACGACAATGTCACTTGGCTTAAAGAAGTGATGTTAAGGCTTAAGCCCTAACCACACCAAAGGGTCACCATGCAACTCCTTGGGTCCAAACGGTTGCATGGTGATCCTTTGGTGTGGTTAGGGCCATTGAATTCCATGCATTGAATCGCTTAAGTTGGGACGACGTGCGTCACCGTGCGTCAACGTGCAACTTTTAAGCCCTAACCACACCAAAGGGTCGAGATGGTTTTAGTGTTGTCCCTGTGGTGTGATATGTCTTGTCGTCCCTAGTGATTCAACGCCTGGAATTCAATGGACCAAACCACACCAAAGGGTCAAGACGGTTTTAGCGTTAACTCCTTGCAACCGTTTGGACCCAAGGAGTTGCATGGTGACCCTTTGGTGTGTTTAGGGCTGTGTTCTGTCGTACTAAGGAGTGGAGTATACTATAAATTAGGCTTTACTCTTCAGCAGAGGGATTGTCATCATGGCTTTCCCGAGCGCCTTGACGGACGAAGAGGAGTCCCTGCAGAAGAAATATGCTAAACTCAAAAAGAAGGTATTGTTGCACTACACACTACCCTAATTTGACACTCTACCCAATGTCCATTAAGAAAACTGTTTCAGAAGACATTTGTAGAATCGGGTGTGTCCTCAGGTTTTAGCATTCATTTCTGTCTTGTCCTTTGTTCAGAAAAAAGCCATTCAGGCTTTAAAGAAGCAGAGTTCAACCAACCAGACCAATCAGAGTGGCTTGAAACGAAGTAAGAGGAGCTCTCACAACAATACATTAAGTGAATTGGTTAAGTTGCTCAGCAATTTAATAAGAGTCACTTGTTGTATTATAATCTTATGCAGGGAATTGTGGTATTGTTCAATCATCGTTAGAATGCTTTCTAGTGAGTCCCAGTTTTCTCATGACTTACTCTTGCAGTTATAGCTTGTGTTATGTTATTACACTAAATGTTCCTCCTTTGTAGCATTGTCAGACCAGCCTGTGGTTGATACGGCAACGGCAACAGAGCAGGCGAAGATGCTCATCAAATCTGGGGCCATTAGTGCCATCAAGTCGGAGAACAAAAACTCTGGCTTTAAACGCTCTCGACAACTAGAGATCAAGCTCAAGGTGAAATCTTTCCTGGTTTT
Organism: Benthosema glaciale; assembly: GCA_900323375.1. NCBI lineage: Eukaryota > Metazoa > Chordata > Actinopteri > Myctophiformes > Myctophidae > Benthosema > Benthosema glaciale. The sequence goes on from OOFJ01102737.1 coordinate 14,838, forward strand.
GTGTGGATTTACATTATATTCCATTGTTGGTTTTGGGAATCTTATGTTTTGGTGAACCGCCACAAACATATGGATAGCAAATCTATAAAGATTAATATCACATGAAATAGGTACTATTTCTAGTACCTATTTCATGTTTTGGAGGGACGCTTTTTAAGATTACGTCATGTCAGTCAAGTTTATGGGATTTTTATGTTTGCTTATACAGCACTAAATCATGCAGTAAATCATTTGCCCACCCAAGTCTAATAGACTTTGATGTGCTTGTTTAGGGCAGTTTAACGTAAATCGTTTGCCAGACTAGTTTTTAATGTTTGTTTAGGGCACTAAATAACAATGTAAGACGTCACATGTCCGGCATAAAAAAAGTCGATATTCTTGGCTGCCACCTCGTTATGTAGCATCCAAGTTTATGGACTCCCTCCTGTGACGTGCAAAAGCACAAAAAAAAAAAAGGCATTCCTCACTTTACAAAAGAGTGTTTTTATTTGTACTCACATGGCTCCGCATTACCCACAGGATCCAGAGAAAGGCCAAGTTCCAGCTTTCCTACCATTCCAAAGGAGCATCTCTACAGATGAAGAACAAGCAGATGTATGGTAGAACAAATGTAACACAGCCTGAATAACTGCAGCTTATATTGCCACTGCTAAAACAATAACTTGTATTTTTCCCACATTTCTAGGCTATGAAGAGAGCCCATAGAAAATCGCTGTATGAACGGTAATGAGTCAAATCCTCAATACATAATTGATCACGTTTCATATCTGAAACGGTGTATATGGGTCTATACCATCTCTGGCTATGTGCTCCTGCAGCTTTGTAACCCCTGGTGAACGTGGGGAACGGCCTCGGGTGGAGGAGGAGGACGTAGGGGGAATCCCGCCCAGCCGTGACCCGGAAAGAGAGCGCGACAGGGACCGTGAACGAGAGACGGACAGAGACAGAGACCGGGATAGAGAGAGAGACCGTGACAGAGGCAGGGACAGAGAGCGAGGTCCCGAGCGTGATCGGGACCCAGAGAGGGACCGCAGCCGAGACAGGGAACGTGAACGGGACCGAGAAAGAGACAGAGATGGACCATTCAGAAGTGAGTAGAATAGATATACAATGGGCCACTGTGGCTACACTGCAAAAAGCCTCTGTGTTAGTTCAGCTCTAACTTTGGATGACAGGCTTGCTTTTTCAGAAACAAAGCCTGGGGCATGTTGAAGACTCTGGGCCACTTACTGAATGGGGCAGGCAGGAGCTGTTCACAGGAAGAAAAAACATATTTTTTAGTTACAGTTTTGACCATAGGTTGCACTGCTAATGATCACAGAATATCAGATTATTTGCTATTCTTCCTTCTGTGTCTCTTTAGTTAGGGTCTCCCACCCTCACTAAAGCAGTTTTTGCCTTGGAGTAAAAAAATTAGGATTAATATCCAGCAAGACTTTCGTGACTAAATAAAGGTTTTAAAAAACCTTGTCTTTCCCTTCCACTGTCTCTTTAGGGTCAGACTCGTTCCCGGAGCGGAGAGGGGCACGTAAGGGAAATACAGTGTATGTGTATGGCTCTGGGCTGGTGGAGGACAGCCTGCGATCTGCCTTCTCTCAACATGGCAACATCATTGACTTGAGAGTGGACAACCCACGGAAGTACATATCCATCAAAACCGAAAGCGCTGTTGTACATCTGTGATTGCAAATTTGCAAATGCATTCATCATATTCACAACTGAATAATATTGCACTGTAAAATAAGACATTTTCTGATTCTGTCTCCCAGTTGTGCATTCATCACCTTTGAGAAGATGGAGTCTGCTGACACAGCTGTAGCTGAGGTTGGTACAGTGGGAGTGGGGCCAGTTCAGCTCAAAGATTCATGCAGAGGCAAAAGCGTTGTAGAACATCAGAGAATAAGTGAACCGTCTCAGAACATCTCATGTCGGGTCATGGAAAGAGAAATGTGAAAATGTTGACGTTGTGGAAGCAGTTTAATGCATGGGTGTAACACCTTTCTGTTTTCTGCACCAATCTTAGATTTGAACAAGATAGTTTTAGAATGTTTACAATCACACGTATTAAAAAAAAAAAAAAAAAAAAACTAAAGAATTGAAAGGACTCTGCAGTTTCATTTCATGTTGTGACTCTTTGATATAAAATTGCCGTTAGTTACATTGTAAAACAAATGTTGCATAAAAACATATTGTATGATTATGTTTTTGAATATAATAAATCTCTTCCACTTTTTTGTTTTTATTACAGTTGAATGGAACCACTGTTGGAGACATTCACATCAAAGTTAGCATCGCCAGGAAACAGCCTATGCTGGATGCAGCTACTGGAAAATCAGTGTGGGCTTCCTTAGGTAAAATAAATAAAAATAAATGGCATTTTTAAGGCTCAAGAATAAGGTCCCATCAAATTATCATGTCATGTGACCAAACATACGCTCAGCTGAAAATCCGAATAGCATCAACTTGTTTTTCCATATACGTTGATTTTGTCATACAACGATAGATATGTCTCACCGTACTTGCTAGTTTAACTTCTTTGCCTTCACCACTGTCTTTTTGTTTTTACAGCTGTGCAGAACAGTGCCAAAGGCTCATATCGGGACAAGAGGAACCAAGTTGTATATAGTGAAGAGAACCTATTTCTATAAGAACCTAATGGTCAACTCATCTGTGTGGATTGGAATGCAGGACACCCCACCCCCGCTGCATTTAAGTTTGTATACTATTGTGCTAGCTAAGTCTTAGTTTTTGTGACAGTTTCAGGAGAAATGCAAAATATCTCTGTCCTTTTGTCTACTTTCAGTGACATGGTAAAATAAATGTAATGCTTTGTATCATTGCTTTGTATTTGGAAGCCAGATATTATGGTTCATGGAGTCCACTAAAAAACATATTTTACCCACTTGACCTTGACTCAAAAACACAAATAGCAACGTCTCATTGCTTATAACATGTGTACAGCAACTATTTGTTTTCATGGGATACAGCATTCAACAATCTCAACAATTATATAACATCAAGTTCTATACGTATGTCTGGGAAGAACAAGTGTCATGCAGACTTATGCCATCAGTCCAGGAGTATTCTCAGAGTTGTAGTCTCTCAAGCCACACTGACTCCTCATACAATTTTCAAATGCTTCCATCTGTGCAACGGAACTGGCAAAAATGAGTCAGGGGTAAAATGGAAATAAAACATTTTAAAGATTAGATACATAGGACGGTGGCTTCATTTCTGCTTTCAGGAGGTGTAGTTCCAGACTATCACATTCTAAAGATTGTAGGCGAGGTCTGTCGACAGCTTCTGACTCGAGGTTAATTCAGGGCCGATTCATACCGAGTCTGTTTGATTCAAACTCTTCCTGAATATGATTGCCTGGTCCCCACTGGCCATGATTCACATTGGCCTTGATCTTTCAACTGTATTGAATGTTGTCACATAATTGCATTGATCCATATCCGAGTATTGAATCGGTCCCGGGAATGGTTGGGTGATCCACTCCAGGGAACGGTACGCAGCATTCACACAACTGCCAAGTGGTCCCGAGTGCGCACCCTCGTGTGCGGCCCGGACCATATTGTGAATCTGTCCTCATAATGCAACTGATACAACAGGTTGGCATTTTACTTTTCCAGGTTCTGCGGTCTGTATACATTTGGCACAGTATGAAGATTAAATAAATACCCCTCACATGTCAAAATGTCCATATGGCAAATGTTAATGAAGAGTTGTTAGTTGCTGTGTGTACCCTCATGAGGTTTATGTAAAATATGGACATCTTTATGGATATGGATATCTTTTAGACAAGCGGTTCCCAAAAGGATTGCTCTAGTAATTGTATTTACATGTTTACATGAGGCACTTTTTTTAAAGAATTATGTGCTATTTTAAATTATTTTTACCCAAACGATGTAGTCCATACTCCAGATTTACCTAAATATATTGTATATTATGTTTTTGACTTTTCAGAGCTACCCTAACCCTTGAAATTTCCAATATAGGACTGAGGATCGATATCTGGATTGACTTTCACTGGCAAAGAAACATAAACTACTTGTAAAATGCCAGCCTTTTGTACTGAAGGCTACAGTACATGGGCATGTGCATCAACATCAAAGACTAGTTTAGGCCCAAAGCGCACCAATGCAACTACTTGCAACAAAACCCGTTTATTACATGTCAATGGAGATAATGGTTTCATGCAACTACTCGCCACTTGCGAATCCGGTGCAGTTTGGGCCTCAGATTGTGTGGATGCCATACAAACATTCTAATAGGTGATGATCCAAATATGTAGTTAGTACTTTACCTCCCCCAAGAAGGTTATGTATTGACAATAAACTTTATTGGATGCATTTTTCATTATTTAGACTATCATTGATTATGCAATAATGCAACGTCATGTCTGTTTTCCAGTAACATGTTTCAAGGGCAGGCTATGTAGATTTGCTACGGACTATTGTCTAGCATTTCTATTAGACTGAACCCCTTGCCTCCCTGTGTCATCACCAAATATATATTATGTACAATTTTCAAATTGAATGAAGACTGACTTCAATACTATAAAGTTCATCAATGATGTAGCTGTTTAGAAGTTGCTTTAGGGAGGTAAAAAGTACAAGATATATCCCACTCCTTCAGCTGAAAATATCTCTGCTTTAGTGCTACTGCTAATCCATCCCGATTAAAGGCAATTTCATTAATTTCAAGGTAACAACCTGAGCAGAAATATTTGACTGGAGGTAGGCAGGTACACTGTCACTGAACTCAATCTTTAGTGCTGCTCAGACCTCAAAGTAGCATTTTTCGAATGTATCGACTTTCATGTAGAATAACCTTATTTCTATTAAACATTTTAGAAGCCTTTTAAAAGCTGTTCCCAGCACAGCTGTGGTTGATATCATTTATTACAGATGAAATGTCCACTTAAAAAAATCCTCAGCAGCTGTGGCTGCTTTTTGATCTAGTCTGGAGTGTTCAAACATTTTGGCATTCTCTTGTATTCTTGTCCTCATTGAATTTCCAGGTGTCCAATGCCACCATGGACTATGATGCTTGCTCAGTGACCAGGCATTCTTGCTCTTCCTCTCTCACTCGCTCCGCAACCTGTTCTCTCTCCCTCTCCTCCTGCTCGTGTAAAGAGTTCTGACCTGTGGTTTTCCCATGCTGCTCCTTGAGGTGGCGCCTCAAGGCCGGCTTGTGGGCGAACCGTGCGTGGCAGTAGGCGCAGTGGTGCGGGCGCTCGCCACTGTGCAGGTTCATGTGGTCGATCAGTGTGGACTTCTGGGTGAAGGTCTTGTAGCAGAGGGGGCACTGGTGGGACTTCCCGGCTCCGCGGTGGACGGCCATGTGCCGGGTGAGGTTGACGGAGTGGTGGAAGTGCTTGCCACAGCAGGGGCACGAATACAGCATGTGGGTGGCGCGGGAGTGTATGGCCAGGGAGCTCACGGAAGGGAACGTCATCCCACAGTGCTCGCAGATCACGGGCCCCGAAACACTGGAGGTGGACCCAACCACCGCCACAGACTCGTCCCCTCCCTCGTCTGTGGGAACCCCGCCCAGTCCGGAACCCCCCTCTCCGGCGTTACTGGTCTCGTCCAAGGGGTACTGTCCCATACTGTTTGCAGCTAATGGCGAGACATCCTCTCCCTGAGCCTCTCCCATACTGAAGTCCATCTGTGGGAGGTCAACAGACATGTAATTACCCGTCTTTAGTCCTTCTTGGCTGTAGTCCAACCCGAAGCCACCTCCAATCCCGGAGGTGGCTAGGTGCCACATGTCCTGGTGGTGAGCGATGCCTTGAGGCCTCCTCTCCTGAGAAGCGACCCACTTCCACCTCTTGAAACCCCTCCCCCTGCCTCTCCCGCGGCTAACTTTAGGCTCCGACGGTCGACGCCGGAAGGCACGAAGCCCTTCCATTGCAAATCCTCCCCTTAACAGACCGTTATTAATGTCATGTTCTGAGGGATTCAAGCCACATTCGCCCCCACCACCTCCTCCAACTAAGTCGCCGTCAGTCTCCGAGTAACACGCCCCCTGAGGCGCTGTGTTCGAGGGACCCCCTTTGTCTCCTCCTGGGTCTCTCCTGTTGTCTGGTCTCTGCTCCTCCGCCTCAGGGAGGTACACAGTGTACATGCCATACTCCTCCTGTCTGGAGGACTGCTCCTCCTCATCTGAGCCATTCACCTGGAACAGCATTTGACAATGAAGATGAGTGTGGAGGTTGGTGAGTATCCTCCTGATTCATGTCATCATTAGAATAGTACAAACCACTAAAATAAGCATTGATAAAGTTTTCGATTTGAGAGATATATAGGTTCCTGTTACATACAAAATAAAACAAATCATGTTAATGACTACATTTTATGATTTACCAGATTTTTTTACCTTGCTGTCTCAGTCACAAATTCACACACTTACCTTAATCGTTGTCTCATCCATCAAGGGACTAGTACACTTGTCAGAGTTATCCTCTACATCCTGGGAACATAATACAGGGCTGTGTGGCGGCACAGGGGGTGGAGGGCCCACAGGGGGTGCACTGCCACTAACAATCGCTGGGCGAGACTGGCTCTCTTCTGTCTTCACCTGGAAGGTGAAAAGCAAAATGACAGCACTTGTCAACATTGTTGAGTGAACTGCAGTGACAAGCCTGTTTCTGAACTGGAACAAAAACAAGGATTAGACAGAGATGTGCCTTATGTGACATTATGGCACAATTTGTACACAACTAGAATACAATACATAATATCAATACACACCTTTCCATGATTTATTTAGATAGTGGTAAGTGACTGACCCTTGGCAGATTGGGTGTCCTTGGTTGCATGTACTTTTTCAGGGCTCCTCTACACCGCTCAACGATATGTTCCATCTGCAGATAGCTGGCAGCTGTCAGGTAGTTGACAATCTCCTCAGGGTTGAACTGCAGCACACCGGTGTAACAGGACTGGAGCAAGTCACAAACCACTGTGGAGCTATGCAGCATTGACACCTGTATATGTATGTGTAGAAAAACATTAAAAAATATAAAAGTGTGAGGCAGAGGTTTAAGACAAATAAATGGCATTGCTCATAGAAAGCTATTTTTCAGAGGCTGGTACGTGTTATAAAAATTATAAAATACCCCTTTCAAAAATTGTACAACGCATATTAGGGATTACAATTTAGACATTTAGTAGACACTCTTGATCCAGAGCAATTTCAGTAAGCAAGAACAACACTTGGTAATATATCAAATACATACAAATTGTCATCAAGAATCATAAGGAAGCTAGGAGTAGAATATCTGTACAATGAAACTATGCATAGAGTGCTATGTCTACATAAAATGTTATATATATATGACTATGACATTATATATATGACATAAGTTGAGCCTCTGCCTGCACTTGAAGGTCGTTGAGGCTAGGGCAAGTGCTATGGGCTAAGATGGAGTGTTTCAGACTATGGTGGAAGGTTGGGAGTGAGTCTGCAGTTCTGATTGCAATGTTCATTCCATAGTTTTTGGAGCCAGAAGGGAGAAGAGTGGGACGTGTGGAGCGTTTTCCCGGCTTGTTTAATAGTGAATGCTCTGCTAACATGTGACTGGACTGGTTAATCGTCGAAGGTAGAATACAGTCCATAACAGATGCATTCAACCTAAAGCCTTCAGTTAATTTTTATTTTCAAGGTCAATGGACAGCTGAATAGCAAACAAATGGTCATTACAAAGGAAACAAAGGAAAGGAAAAAAAATAAAGGAATATATACAATAATTAAAATCATAATTGTGATTGTCCAAGTCCCTGAAAAAGGGGTCAGGGAGAAGCAAAGTGCTTGTCGAGCCCTACCCCTTTTTAGTTTGCATCTTGTCTGGGTCAGGGGCACTATACATACATACAGTATAACATATTAACATATATTATATCATGCCCACCTGTAGCTTGGCAGAAGGGTTTAGGAGGAACTGGTCCCTTAGGAACGGTGAGCAGGCAGCCAACACCACTTTATGACCTCTGAATGTCTGATTGTCACTGGCGACAATGGTGACATCACAGAAATGCTGATGGGACCTCAGTGAATTCATGTGATTCAGGGTTGTGTCCCCGTGGCCGGGCAAGCGGAAGCACAGCATCTCCATCTTGTATCTCTGTGACTTAGGGTACAAGAAACAGGTGTAGCAAGTTTTCCTCAGGGAAAATATACATATAGCCCTAAATTAACATATCCATCTATCTTTTTTAACTATACATTCTATATGTTTTATTCATAAATAGTATAAGAACTAAGAAATATCATTATAAACGATCATGGTGGTAGTGAGTAGTGAATAAATTGGTAATAACATCAGCAAACCTAGCAACACATGAACATCTTATTTATTAGCTGATTTGACGTGTGGGCTTGAGAGATAGTTATCGAGGAGTAACCTAGCAATGTTAAATAATATCTCCAAAGTTAATTAAGTGATTCTGAATCTGAAGTCTGAACTGGATCAAAAAAGATCTCAAGCATGCGGCTGGCTGCTGGCTGGGGTCTTTCCATGCTGTTGATGAGACTAGCCCACCAACAACACCTTCTGTGCTGCTGATGCTAGCCCAAAGCCTTATTTCGAAAATAGCCGATCTACAAACTCCACAATGCGTAAAGCGTCGCAGACTCGCAGTGAGACCATGAAGACCATCGAGATTCGAGACGCGTTGTGTGAGCTTTTAGGTCGGCTGTTTTCTGCGCGCAACACAGCACTTACGTTATTTGGCCCATTGAACGTTAGCAAGCTAGCTGTTTTTTGTTGTTGCTGACCTGCATGCTGAGACAAGAGAAGAACATTGTATAGTCACTCACCGGCGGTAATCTCTCTGATGTGATGTTGTAATTCTGTATTTTTAAATAATCGACAGCCTTTAACCTTTCAACACCGGGCTGTTAAAGAGTGGGACATCTTTTAATACATAGACACACATCTGTTTACTTCTGGCCCTACTGGTTTGGTTCGTCTTCCGTCATCATCACAACACACACACAACCAGTCAGTCAGTCGGTGTCCGTCAACTGACTCGGAATCGGTTTTGTGAGCAGAGTCCCGCAACAACGGTCCCCCTGAACGCTGAACAACCCACTCCCACACCAGCACAACTGACTTCTGGTCTGTCCGTCTTGTGTCACTGTGCTTTCTGCAGTACCCGAGGAAAGCGATTCAATTCAACGGAGCTTTATTGGCATAATAAAACATTGCCAAAGCAAGTGTCAAAAATATAATAAAACTGTTGAAATGGGGTAAAGTATATACAGTTGGACTTGGCGGGTGTACCCGGTGCATTGTAGTGCTTTGTACGTGTGGCGGGGGGGCTCAGAGTGCGTCCACTAGGGGATGTGTATAGGCGTTCTTCATCATAAAACCGTCTTTCTATTGGTGAGTAATGGAAATCGTTCAGTTTTGTTTTGTTTTTGCAGAAGTCGAGAGGCTGTTCTGCAGGTCATGCGGCAGCAGGAAATGGAATGGAGTCCCATATCGCTACACCGGCACCAAAATACCATATATAATGTGCCTCTACTTCAGTCCACACTCCGAGGGAGATAAACCACGTGCAGCCCAGATGTGGCAACAACCATTAAGACATGCGAATCCCTTGACTCCTTTAAAACCGCTCCTACGGACGACTGCAATGAAATTCGAAACTGGCCCCCGTATATATATATAAAAAAAAGTCTGGGTCCCCCCACCCCCTTCTCTTCATACGGACCAGTAGAGCTATAGTGTAAACAGGCCGGGGCAAGTAGCAGCATTTCTCCAGAAAACTTCTTAAATAGTAGAGCGTCACATTTTGTGAAAGTAGCAGCTGTTTACATAGACTATGGACTAGAGGTCCAGTCGATGCACTGTTCACTACTCAGTGCTCAGATCCGGTCTATAGCCCGCCTACCTGTATCCCGTCATTTACACGCACACGTGCTGGTTGTTACCGTATCCTCTCCAGACCGGATATGTAAACCGCAAAGTGAACTGAGCCCATGGCGTAGAGTCCAGGGGTCTGCAACCTTTTTGACATGAAGTGCCATGTTTTCATTTTTATCAACATTATGTTGAATTATGAGACCACATACAAATAAAAACAGATGTTGATTTCTTCCTTCTTCTGGACTTTCTTTCACATTGTAATGATTATTATTTATTAGAAAAATTACACCTATCTCCCCAGTCAGGGTTCGAGAGCTTAATTTAATGTTATTTAAAAGGAAAAATCCTCTCACACTTATGCCAGTGTGTCTTAGGCCAGTGTGCCAGTGATCATCACCCTTCAATGTGCCAACGTTGGCAGTTTGGCACCCGTGCCTAAGGTTGCCTACCCCTGGCGTAGACTCAGCAGTGGTTATATGATGTTTAGGTATATTAACAAATTTGGGGACCCCCTGGAACCTCCTCATTCCTCAAAGACCCCTGTGGGGTCCCCGAACCACACTTGAGTAGAAAACCACTGAGTTAACGTGTGTGTGTGTGTGTGTGTGTGTGTGTGTGTGTGTGTGTGTGTGTGTGTGTGTGTGTGTGTGTGTGTGTGTGTGTGTGTGTGTACGTGTACGTGTCTATGGTGTTTGGCAGGAGCTCCAGACTGGCCCAACAGAGTCTCCACCAGCAATGGCTGACCAGACAGAACAGACCACACTGGTTCCCAACGAAAAGGAGGCCTTTGCACTGGAGCCCATCGACATCGCAGGTCTGAGTCACATTTAAAATGTAGTCCCAATGTAGCAATGCAGAAGCTTTTCATTTGGTTTCGATGTCTAGGGCCCTATTTTGCGCTTCTTAAGTACCACTTCTTATGACTTAACTTAAGAGTTGGAGGTGTGGTACTGTTTAGCCAGTTTGAGTGGCCAAACAGCATTGGCCACACCTCCAGGTCTTAAGTTAAGTCATAAGAACTGGTACAAGCGTAAAATAGGGCCGGTAGTGTGCATCGTGCATTTGGGGGTTCAGAACTTCAGATACATACTGTAGATTAGTGATGTGCTTTTTTTCTATTATTAGTAGACAATTTCCAAGACATTACAAAGCTGCTCAACAAAAACAATATTTGAGCCAAAAATGATGGGTTCATGTCTGACAGTTCTGTCCAGTTCAACTTGGCGTTCCGTTGTTTTCTCCACATGCACACACGCACACAGTGAAGCAGACGACGGCGAGGCGAAGAAATAAGTGGAAGCTGATCGTGGACAGCGTGAAGGAGCTGGACACCAGGACCATCCGAGCGCAGCTAACCGACTATTCGGACATCGTCACCTCGCTGGACCTGGCCCCGCGCACCAAGAAGATGATGATGTGGAAGGAGACGGGAGGCGTGGAGAAGCTTTTCTCTCTCCCTGCACAGCCGCTCTGGAACGCCAGGCTGCTCAAGGTCATTAACACACTAATTAACACCAAGCCCCAGTGGAGCTCTCCAATGTTGAAGCACTCGGCCTAGTGGTTAGAGCGTGAACTGCAGGCGAACCTGTGGATTTATGAGGAGGCTGTGCTGCTGGAGTTTAACACTGAGCGCTCGGTTGCACTTCCGCATTTGATGAAGTGTCTGTCATGACCGAAAGAATAAGGTTGCGGATACAATCGGCCAAAATGAGTTTTCTTAGACAGGTGGCTGGCATCTCCCTTAGAGATAGGGTGAGAAGTTCAGTCACGCAAGAGACTCGGAGTAGAGTCACTGTTTCTTCGCTTGGAAAGGAGCCAGTGTAGGTGGTCCAGGCATCTGGTTAGGATGCCACTCGAGTGCAAATCATCAAAACCACACCAATGCAAATCATTGCAACTCAATGAGTTGCATTGGTTTACCTTAAAAACGTTTTGTCCCAAATCCGACTCTTTGTTGTGATTTGGGCTTAAGAGTTGACCCCACCGTCACAGTTCTCATGGTATTGATCGTGTAAAGTAGTCATTGAGTAAAAATGTAATTGCTGGAAAAGTTGGGGAGTTTCACATTTGTGTTGGCAATGTAATTGCTTTCATTCATTGATTTAACTCTTTCTGTCCCTACCTACTAGATGTTCACGCGATGCCTGACGCCAGTGGTCCCCAGACTGAGGAAGAGGAGAAAAGGCGACGACGAGTACGACAAGGACCTGGAGAACCCTGACGTACCCCGAGAGGACAACATGGGCCAGCAGCAGAGAGACATCATTGGGCCCGCCACAGAAGGTGGCAGGCCCAAACCAGCAGCCTGGGGAAGATCTACAAAAGACAAGGAAGAGACCAAAGAAGATGAGGCCACCACCAATGCCTGGGGTGCACCAGCGCCAAAGGACGGAGGCGTCCCTGTCCCGTTTGTGCCGGAAAATGACTCTGATCCTTTCGCTGCAACTAAGGCTGACGTGTTCGATGCAGCTACAGATGGTGCTGACCTGTTTGCAGCACCAGACAAGGGGGATCCGTTTGCTGCCCCGAAAGACAAAGCTGACTCCTTCAGTGCACCAAAAGTTGACCCGTTTAATACCCCAAAGGATGATCCATTCAATACACCTAAAGATGAATCATTTATCACAGCTAAAGATGATTCATTTAACACAGCTAATGATGAATCATTTAACACGGCTAAAGATGATTCAAAAGATGATCCATTCAGTACTCCAAAGAACGACCCGTTCAATACAACAAAGGATGTCCCGTTCACCGCACCAGCAGCCAATGCTGATCCTTTTACTGCACCAGCATCAGCACCACCCAAAGAAGCTCCATTTGCACCACCCACAACACCACCAAAAGAAGACCTGTTCGCTGCACCCACAACAACACCAAAAGAAGACCTGTTCGCTGTACCCACTACACCACCCACAGGAGACCTGTTTGCTGCACCCACAACACCAGCATCTAAAGGAGACCCGTTTGCTGCATCCACAACACCAACTAAAGAAGACCTGTTCACTGCACCCACAACAACACCACCTAAAGAAGACCCGTTCACTGCACCCACAACAACACCACCTAAAGAAGACCCGTTCACTGCACCCACAACAACACCACCTAAAGAAGACCCGTTCACTGCACCTACAACAACACCACCTAAAGAAGACTTGTTCACTGCACACACAACACCACCTAAAGGAGACCCCTTTGCT
>OOFJ01102770.1:0-12753 GCA_900323375.1 Benthosema glaciale
GCTGCCTCCGCCGCCTGACGTCACCGTCTGGGGCCCCGTCTGGTGGGACTGCAGCACCATGTCTCTCATTATGTTAGGCTGTTGTGTGTTAGGCGTGTTTGAGCGATGCGCCGGAGGCCCGGGGCGAGGAGACGGCAGAGAATCGGACCGCCTTCCGTAGTTAATCGGCGACATCGACGGGGCGTTGTTCATCCTGACCTCGTGTGCCATCGACTGAGTATTGGCATTGTGAGGCTGCATTATGACAGACGACTGCTCCGGGTGCGGGTGATGCATGTTTGAATGGTAATGTTGAGGCATGCCAGGACCCAGAACAACAGAAGTGCCAATGGGAGAACCGCTTGGGGGACCGGCTTTGGCGAAGGGCGAAGGGGAGTGAACGGTCCTTCGTGGCGACTGGGGTTCTTGCTTTAGGTGCGGAGCTGACCGTTCATTCGGGATGCCGGGACTGGGGCTCATGCAGGCTCCAGCCAGCGAGGGGTGATGTGGACTCATGACTGGACTTAGATTACACTGCTGAACTGGCTTGTCCATCTTTCTTGGTACAGGCTCAACTCCATGTCCTCTTTTCCCATGCTGCTGCTGTATTACAGCTTGGTTGTACATCAAGACTTGAGAGCTGTTGACTGGCTGTTGGAAGAGCTTAACCACCCCGCCCTGGGATCCTGTGTGATACACGACTTCGGTTTTATCAGACACGGGACTCTCGTGTTTAATGCTAGAAATAACGGGCTGGGAGTTGTAGGACTGGCCAGTCAAGAGTACACCCGTGTGCCCATACGCTGTGGGCGTTGGAGGTCCTTTCGGGGTTGGCGGTTGGGATGACGGAGTGATTGGCTCTTGCTTGATCTGAGATTTGGACACAGACTGCTGAAACTCTATGTCGCCAGCACTTGCTTGGGGAATCTGGCTAATCTTGGCTCTCATCCTCTGTGGTCCTTCGGTTTTCTGACCCGAGTAACTGAGAACGACGACACCCTCTGATGTATTGACCCTTAGGCCAGGGCCAGAGCCTGCGCTGTAAGGAGTGTTCTCAACCACGGATCGTCCTCTGGTTGCATCTTCCACCGCGTCCATTCCATGGTATCGGCTATTCTCATTAGCACTTGACCGAAATTTCTGCTTGGGGTGCGATAGGCTAGTGTTTCGGTTGCTTAGGGAAATGCGGGGTGTTTCCTCCGTGTCATAGGGCAATGGAATTCGACTGATAACTGAGGTAGTAGGAGACGAAATGACTGAATGCTGCAACTTCTCCCCACAGTTTTGTTGGGACTCGGTCAGTGGAGATGGTTTATGGTGTGTGAACTGGGGTGGCAAAGGTGGTCTTTCCTCAAGGTGCCCGTGCCTTGAACTCACTGCATCCGAGGGATTTTCGTTTTCCGACATCCGAGCAGGGTCTGACAGCACGGATGTTACCATGGTGGTGGGGATGGCGTTGCTGTTTGACGCAGTCACATATTTAGGTTCCATTAGTATTTTTCTTAAGGTGCTAGAGCTAGGATCAATGTCTGACGCCTTGGTGTCAGGAGGCATCGGTGGGTTCCCTGCAGGGGCTCCAAGTGCAGTTACTACTGGTGCAGAGGATGTTACCGCTGTCACTTGAGAAGAAGGAGCAACATAGATGCGACTTTCCTCGGATCTTGGGACCCAGTCCGGGGAGACTGGAATTTTGCCAGGCCTCTGGAGAGGTACATTGAATTGAGATACAGGTGGCGTGCGTGCAGGAGGGGAGGCGAGTATGGGGGCAGATGCCTCGGTTGCTTGGAGACGTCTTTTACAATTAGAATGACTACTTGCGCCTGTGTGAAAGGCAGATTCTTGGGGTACAGGCTGCTCCACTACAGGTTGCTCTGCCTCTTTGGGGGTTTCTACAGTCATTGCACTTGTGATGTCGCGCTTGCAAGTTGCAGCAGAAGTGACTACAGAAGCTGCTGCTGTTGAGGTAACTGTAACAGCAGCTGCCTTTGAATTTACAGTCTCTAGATCTTCTGGGATAGACTCTGGCAGCTTGACTGGAGAGGTCACCGGCTCTGAAACCTCTTCAGTCTCACTCTTTTTGATCGGTGTACCTTTACGAGTCCTTGGTTTTTTTGGAGTCTTGGCTCGGGCCTTTCCTGCTTTCTTAGGTGTTTCAGGTAAAAGTGAATCTCCAGGTACTGTGGCAGGCTGTTCGGCCGTCTTAGCGTCTGTCCCAAGCTGTTTTGGACATGTTGGTGTCAATACTCCCACATCCGAATCCGCAGCAAGAATATTGTTGATGGCCAAGTGAGTTTCAGGCTCCATTATCTCATTGGAAGAGGAGGAGGAGGATGATATCAGGGGATCGGGGGTAGGAACACTATCCGTGTAAGTGGGAGGAGCAGTGAACGCATCTGCATCTGCAGATATATCTTCAGCAGTAATCGAGTCGATGGCGGCTGCCAGTTCAGTTTCACTTGCAGGATTAGCTCGCTTTTCCTCCTCCTCCTCAACCTCGACCTCTGGCTCCACTACCACAGGAGGAGGTATGGCAGGTGGCTCTGCAGTCGGCTCCTTATACGGTCGAGGTGGTTGCTCTACGGTAAGGTTTGCGATGTTTTCAACCGCTTGCTCCAGTTCCATCTGCCTTGCCAAAAGAGCAGCGGCTGGATCAGCAGGGGGTTCGGGTTCTTCTGATAGATCTTCCTCCTTTTCTTGTGGACTGAGCTCATCTGCTTCTTTTTTAACGTCAGTGCCCTTCTTCTCCTGGTTCTCCTGATCTTCTGGGTTGGATTTTGTCATAGATGGCTCAGTTCCGACCGCATCTGAAGGGAGTAAACCTTTAACATCGTCGACACTCACGCGGATTTCCAGATTTTTTAGGCTGTGTGATTTATCTTCAGAACACAACTTGGTTTGGTTTCTTTTCAACCGTGGCGCTTTTATTTTACTGCTCTTTTCAGGCTGCTGTCTTTTCTCTGAATGAGCAGGTTCTGTCTTCTCCAGGTCCTCTTCAGCAGAGCTCTTTCCACCTTGGTCTTTTAGCTCTTTTTCCTTTCTGTGTACTGGCGAGCTCACGTTTCCGTCCTTTTCTGAAATATTCTCATCTAATTCTTCAAGTTGAGATTTAGTGTCCGACTCATCAATGCTTTCAATGTCATTAGCTTCCTCTGTGGGTGATACAGCTCTCTCAGACTGTTTATTTGCTTTTTTGGTAGCCACGGTCCCAGCAGATGCAGAGAGCTGAGACTGTTGTACTTTCTGAATACGGGGTGAACGCCAACCCTCGGGGCCTGTGAGTGAGGGCTCTTTGGTGTCCAAGACTTCTTCTGTAACTTTCTGTTGATCTCCTTTCATTGGCGACTGATCCTCTGCCCGCTTTCCTCCCCTTTTAGGTGGACGACCTCGCCCACGAATCACAGATGGATTCTGAGTTTCTTGCTGTGTTTGTTCTTTATCGGCACCACGTTTGCGCATGGAACGGGACGATTCAACTACCTCTTTCCCAGCTTGCTCGCCGTCAGGTAGTGTGGCGTAAACGGATCTGACATTTCTACGTGTCCGTGTCCTCCCGTGTGTCACGCTTGACTCAACGTTTTGTTCTGAATCTGAGGCATGGCTTGGTGACTTGGCCGTGTTTTTAGGTTCAGCTGATGCTTTTGATATCTCGCCTCTAGGAGATGAGGCCCTTTTGAGTTTTTCTCGGTCAATCCGTTCACTCTTCCGGACTGCAGGTTTCTCAGTAGTAGCAGTTTGACACGATTGTGTTGCGCGTAGTACTGACACATTTGACTTGGTCTTTTTGCTCTTGGGCTGTTTTCGGCGTGGTAACGGTTTAATTTCAGCCTTTAGCTCTGGCATGCACACATCATTGAGTGTCTCGGCTTCCTGAGGCTCCACAATTTGTTTAGATTCTTGATTCTCTGTGTTCTCTGTCTTAATGATTTCAGTTTTTTCCGCAAGCTTTGGATAATCTGAGGAAGGGCACTCAGCAGACTCAAAACTACTCAAGGAACCACCAGGAGTGGGGGGCTTATCCTCCAAAGGAGGGTTATGTTCCACTGTCAAGCTGTTTTCAGTTTTTTGTTTCAATTCTGCTGAATCAACTTTTGGTTTAATTTCAGTATCTGCCTCTGACAGCACTGGTGGAGGGGATATAGTTGGTTTAGTGGCTACTGGTTTCAAATCTTCCACAGGAGGAGATTGTGGCGGGGATACCTCACAAGCATGTTCTGCCTTTTCTTTTATGACAGGGGTAGTATGTTCTGTGGGTGCAATTGTGATATATTTCCTTTCTGATGGAGACGTCTCTCTGGAGGACGACGCTAATGGTGAAACTGGCATGGTTGGAGAGGGGCCACCTGATTTGTCATCCATTTTCAGTACTGGCTCAGATACCTTTGCGGGCATCTCACCATCACCGTTCTGCAACTCATCTCGTTCTATCTCCACCTTAATAACAACGCTCTCTGTGTCTTGTGGAGGGTGATCCTTGTCCTTTTGTTGTTGGATATCCAAAAAGCGACTATGGAAAAGAACTATGGGCTCTTGTGGTGTGTCAGCTCCACCAGACACTGGTTGTACCTCAGTAGCCCCTGGTTTCGCAAGCGGCCTACTAACTCCCATCTCAAAGTCATGATCTTTGCGCTCTAGACGTTGCAGACGGCGTGAATCCTGTTCAAAGATTGAGCTATGGAGGAAACGCGAGGCAAATAATTCTTGCCGCTCTTGGTCCTGTGGCTTCAGCTCCTCCTTTTTGTCATGGAGCTTCCCTTCAGAATTAGTGCGAATCTTTTTCTTCTTCATGTACCAAGAAGGAATGGGTCTTGGTGCAAGTTCTACCTTCTCCTTGTCTGAACAACTGTGGGAACTTGGAAAGCGAGAGGGAAGAAAGGACCAATTATCTTCTCGGGACGAATACAGTGTCTTGGCTCGATCAAGGAGTGCTTTTGTATCGGGGGTTATAGTCTTATTCAATGCAAAAGAATAAAACTTATTCTTCTCCAATGACCCTGAAAGCTTCAGATCTGTCAACCTCTCCTCACGTTCCCTGAGGATATAAGACAGGGAAGTATTGGTCTTTGGAGAATGGGCCTTGGTCTCGCCATCGTCCTCATCATCTGAATCTGACTGTACCTCTCCAGGCTCTAAATCGTGACCAAGGCGCTTGCGGATGCTCTCTTGTTTCACAATACCACTGGGAAAGGTCATCTCCATCCTGACCGAGTCCGATTTAATACGTCTTTCCCAACGATGCAATAACTCCTCATCACATCCAAGCAATGTAGTCTTAAGCTTGGAGAATTCAGCATTAGGAGAATGAAATCGACTGGCTGTCAAGTCCAAGTTGTATTTCAATGACTCAATGTGTGAGAATATTTTATCATCGGCTGAAGGAGAGGATTTCATCTCTTTATTAGTGACACATACGGATAGATGGGCATTCTCATCATTTGCAGAAAAGTGTCCAGAGCCTATTCCGGATGCAACGTTCTGATCCATGTCGTCATTAAACTTTTGGGAACACCCAAAACTACGATCCCTTTTTGCATTGAGAATTTCCAAGTCAAAGTTCTCTAATTTCTTTCGTTTACAGGATGGAAAATCGTCATTTGTGACATCCTGTGTTGCTTTTCCTGTATCAAGCACATAGCAATGCTTTTCAAAGTCACTGGTATCATTACCTTGTGGACTTTCAGATTTGGCAGACTTATCGGGCTCGGCAAGCTTATGTTGGGGCCATCGACTTTGTTCAATTAGTTTTTTGCCGCCAGCAGACTGGTCAAATTGTGATACAAGTTGTTCCTCATGTTCGACCGTGTCTCTGTTCTGACCTTCAATACTGATTTCTGGTGAGCCCTGTTTCTGTTGTTCTCTCATTACATCCAGATCAAGACCACTGTCATTGGAAAGCTTTGAGAGACTCGAGCTGCTAAGGCTTTTGAATTCCCCACATTCAGCTTTTAGATAGGGTGGCTCTAATGGATCTGTGGTATCGTCGGTCAGCTCTCCTAGCCGGGACTGAAGCTCAAGACTGAGACCCACAGAGTTGCTTTGAGGGTCTTGTTCATCTCTGGGACTGTACATGGAAAACCTTTGCTCAGATTTGTCTTTGCGATGGTCCTTCTTATGCGTCCCTTTTAATATGACGTTCTTGTCGGCCTCCATCTCCTTAGTACTGTCCCCAAGTTTACGAAATCCTAGTCTACCATCCTCCTCCTCGCTCATCCTTTTCAGACGATCGTTTTTTCCAGCAGAGTCTTCAAAACGTCTTTTCCTTGCAGCTAAACGATCAATATCCACAGCAACTGAACTGTCAAATCCTAGTTCACATTTTCCATGTTTTTTAGATTTCAATTTGGAATCCTTGTCAACAACCTCTACAAGACTTGCCATGCTCTTGTCTTTGGGCACCTTTCCGTGCTTAACAATATCACCTTTTGAAGGTTCTAAGTGGAAAGGAGGACTCCGCTGCTCGGCTGGAGGCGACGCCAGCCTTGGGCTGTCATTCCCGCTCCTTAGTCTTTGTTTTTCGGGGACAGAGTGGCTGACTAGTTTGCATTCTTTTTCTTTAACGCGTGTCAGCTGCACCACACACGGCAAAAGATCCAGCCGTCCTTTGCTGGTACCTTCCTTCAGGACCTTGCTGGTTTTACTTCGAAGAGCTGAACCTGGGCTAATGTCCCTTTCAAATTCAGATTCCGTCTCACATGTCGGGATGCTCGGCGATGCCACCCTGAGCTTCTTCAGCCTCTTCTCACTTTTGTCCTTGTCCCCCCTCTCCTTTCTCCCGGCCCGTTTCTCTTTCTCAACCACAGTCACACGTTCAACCTCAAAGACCCGATCCTTTTCGAGCTTATCGGTTTTGCTGTACCTTTCAGCTCGTGCCTTGTCGGGCTTCTCGAACCTGGGCGGGGAGACGGAGCTGCAGCTGCCGCTCCTTTCCGAGGATCTGCAGCAAACGCGGCGATCGGAATCGCTCGGTATCCTCTCGGACAGTGACGGAGACGCGGTAGGGCTGGCGGGGCGACGAGAGGGAACGTGAGACGGACTTTGGCTGCGCTCTATTGTCCTCCTCCCGTGATCTCGTCCACGGTCCGAAGTTTCGAAGCGCTCCCTCTCTCGTTCACGCTCCCGTTGCAGATAGCTGTACTTGCGAATGTCTTGCTCGTACGGGTCCGCTCTGAATTCTCTGTACTCTCGGGGGTCTTCAAAGTATTGTGGATCGTAGTAATCTCCTTGATACGGGTCCCATTCGGCGTAGAATTCGCGACTCCTGGCAGGATATTTGCGACGCAGGTCCTCGGTGTACGTCCCAGGCGTCCGTGCATTTTCATAATACGGTCGCTCTGCTGGAAATTCATATTGCGTCCGCCGATCATCTCTGGCAAGACATAAAACAAAACAAGCCACGAATGAAATAATATCGATGATAATGTCTTTGAATTAAATACTTAACATTGATAGAAAATAGATGAAATAGATAAAAATGCAAACCTTCGCTCAGTTAGGATGTCGTAAAAGTCACGAATGTCCTGGCCAGATGCCTGCATTGAACGATAGAAAGCCATTTGGCTTTCCTGATTGGCAAAGTCCACCTGTAAAAAAAGAAAAAAAGGAAACGATTTACAATTCATGTCATTTTCAAAGCTTTCCCCTGGCATATTAATAGGATAGCATGGGTTTTTCAGATTTTCCTTCACTCACTTTGATTTTATTTCCCCCGATCTTCCAGCCCTTCGTCTCTTTGACGGCAGCCTGTGCATATTCTATGTTGTTGTACAGGATTAAAGCCATTCCTTTCATTCTATCGAATACAACCTGTGGAAGATGAAGAAAATATCGTCATACGGGATAGGTCTTCCCTGAACTGAAAAATAACTAAATAATAATAATATAAAACAGTAATATTATTAATATCATTATTATTATTATTATTATTATTATTAGTAGTAGTAGTAGTAGTAGTAGTAGTAGTTTGTGTTAAGACCCATACATGAAGTGGTGTGTGATGATTAGGCAAACATAGGATCAGATCACTGCAGCGTAATATGAGGGGAAAAGGTTGAGCTGTGCATGCATGCCAGGCTGCCATTTGGAGTTCAGTAAGTGGAAATGCGTGTCTCCAAGGGATCAAAAGGTGCACGCACGACACGTCCGCGATCATGGATTCCTTCTTCATCTATGTGTTAACATGCAATTTAACGTAAGCTCTCATATTGTAGGCCGTTATGTAGCTGCTAGATTCCATTATGGAGAAGCCTATGACTGGCATCCACTGGCCGAACGGCAATTTTTTTATTATTTTATTGTAATAATTATTAGGTTTGTCAGGTGCCAAAAACATACAACATTAGGGGTCGGTTCTGTAATATCTCAGAGAAAATTGGATCTCTAAATAAATTACATGGGTCCATTTTAGGGTTTGGCTCCGTCTTTTTTATTATATTTTATGTTGGAATCAATCAGGTGTCAGAACTGTCACGGGACCATTAGAGTTCCCTCATTTAAAAGAAATGTCGAAACTTGGAACAAATCGGGTCTCGGAAAACAAATTGCGCAGGTCGTTTTTAGGGTTTGGACTCTGTGAAGAGCTCTAACACACACAGGGCAAGGAGAACTACAATGGCAGAGTGCAGAAGTAAGGGAAAAGAATAGTTACCTTAACGACATGCCCGTAGCGGCAGAAATGACGAGTGAGATACTGCTCCGTAGTGTTCAATGCCAGTCCGTCCAACCAAACACAAGTGGTAGGCATGCTCTTTCCAAAGCCGAGCTGAAACAATAAAAAAGGATCAAATATCTCAGCCATTTGTATCTGTGAAATCAAACCCGTTCACATTAACACATATAATAGATAGATCATTTAGTTCACAAAAATTGAATTGCGGCTATAATCCTCACCTTTAGCCTATTATTGCCGAGGTATTCGCCGTCCATTTTCTTGATCGCCTTACACACACTCGCAATATCACAATACTGTAGGAAGGCATACTGAGGGGCTCCGTTCACCTTCTTGATGTCAATATCCTTTGGGAATAATCATTTAAAAAGCAGAATTGCATGGTCAGTGATCGCCATAGTATAAGATTATTGTTTTTTTTTTCTCCTTTTCTTAAAAAAAAAAATAATAATAATAAACTGCATGGCATGTAATCATACCACTATTTCTCCAAAGCGCTGAAAGATGTTCAGTAGATCATGGTAACTGGTGGTCTTCTCCAAGTTCCCGATGAATAACGTCCGCGTGGCTTTCGGATGAAACTCGTCTATCCTCTCGTCCAGCGGTCGGAACTCGTTCTCGCTTTCGGTCTCTGGAAAATTAAGCCCCATCTTCATAAACTTACATACAGTGTTTTAGCACATAATCTGATCTGTGTGTGTGTTTTATTTTTTATTAAATCATTGGTCCAGAATTTACCTGGGCCGTTCCAGGCAGTGACTTCAATCTGCATGCCAAAGAACAGCTTCCCCTTGGATGTTCCCAGGGCTTTCTCTTGGTCCTCCTGCTGACGGAAGAACACCAGTCCGTAGCGGTCCTCCGAGGCGCCGTGGATCTGTACGGATGTGACCTTTCCATGCTTTTTGAACTCATGGAACAGGCCGTCTTTCAGACTTGTATCTGGAGAGAACAGATCACATTAAGTTACATTTTTTTATACCGGTACGTTATAATAGTAAAAAAAAAGAAAACTACAAAATGCGCCTGGCGAACTGCAATGACATCAAAACGTTGTCGTTTCGCCTGCACCCTGTAAATAATAAAGGCTTTACTTGTCCGAGACTGCTCCAGTGCCCTCCTGCCACTATGTTCCTGAAATGCACCGGACCAGCCTATAATAGGCTTGGGGCGCGGTGGAACCCTGTGCACTATTAAATGCACCGTGGTGTGTGAGCAACAACTCTTTCTGACTTAAATATGTACTTTTGGCCTTGACCTCCATTTTTGGAGATTAATACATTAATATTAATGGCTAATGGGCTGCATTTTTATATCGCTTTACTAGTGCTTGCTCAAAGCGCTTTACAATGGTCCGTTCGTTCATACATTGGGAGTTGAGGGAGTTGCGAACAGTCAGTGCCAGCGTCCTCACTTCTCACATTCGCACACCAATGGTGGCAACCACTGGAGGCATTGTGGGATTCAGTGTTTGGGCGAAACACTGAACCCCAGCCGGGATTCAAACCGCTGACCCACGGATCATTGGACGACCCGCACTACCTGCTGCACCACTGCCACCCAAAATTCACTTTGTTTCTTTACTAATTATTCCCACCAAGTTTAATGAAAAGCCCATTCTCATTATTTTGTTCACAGTAACTCAGACAGGACAGGCGCAAATAACAACAACATGGCATGTGACGAGAGAGTGACGAGAAGAGTGACGAAAGGTTTTAAGACCAAAATATTTCAAAAAGGCATTCAAATACTTTCAAAAGGCATTCAACCACAAACATGCCTTTTCGGAAAAAAAACACAAAACCACTTTGTTGCCCATGTGGACCGGACCACCGCTTGCCACTCACCTGTGGAACGCACGGGAAGGTTTTGAACCTTGATGCCAAAGCTTTTACGTGGCTCATCCTTGTCGAGGGAGGATAATGGAAGTGCTGAGGGTGCAGGAACGGCGGCAGACTGCACCGAGCGCGCCGGAGAGTCATCGCTCGAACTGCTGCTAGAATCACTGTAGCAACAGAGGGAACAGAAGCTTAGAGATAAAAAATAAAAAATATGTCTAGGAGGCTGGCAACCGTATCATTTACTCAAACCGTACACGTGCAGTGAAATTGTGGAGAAAAAAATAAAAGTGCCCTCCAGAATGTAGAGTAGCAATTGACATTTGCAACACGTTGAACAGCTGTGATTTTGGATTGATTGTATTCTCCAACTCCACTCAGCCAGGTTTGCCTTCCACAGGGGCTACATTTAAAACTGAAGCGAACCGTACGGACGTTTGAGGTCTGATAGAAGCGCTGTAAATCATGGCACAGGGAAGGAACTGTTGTTAATATAGAAAAATCTAGAGTCTCATTTTAACGAAGGTTCGCTGATAAACAGGTGACAAATGGCAGTTGTGGTGGACTCATTATAGACCCACACATTATAGAATCACAACAGAATATTATAGTGTGTTCTTCTTTATATCATTTTCTGATCTGGGGGGAGGTCATCTGTGCTTTTATGTAATCACATTTGTACTATTTTCACAATATATCCAGGGCTCAGTCAGACAGCTCCAGCCTCCAGCTGGTTCAAAATGCAGCTGCTAGTCTTTAAGAGACAAGATCATATTACACCCAAACCCTTGTCTCTTTGCACTGGTTTGCCCATGAATTGATTTGAATGAACATATCTAGGATAATGTTTAAAGCTTGACGGGGTGGAATCTTAGTGTCACGCTGTTAGACCACAATGGGCTTCAGACAGGGTATTGAACACACATCTCACTACCTTTAGGCTACATACTGTAAGTGTGTAAATTAGTATTGAAAATCACTTGTGAAAAAAAACAAATATATTATCCTCCCATTGCATTTTTATTTTTGCTTTTATTTTTTAAGTCCTCTTTTTATTTAATTTTTGGTGTTTTTTTTTTTTTGTCTTGGTGAAGTCTTATTTTTCTGTTTTTAAAATTGTATTTATTCTCTTGAACAGGGAACCATTGGTGTCCACGTAAACAACGATATGTGAAGACTGTGAAAACAAGACACACAGACAAGGGCATCTGGTTAAATCCAAAAAAGACAAAACAATTCAGATTGATAGCCTGTCTTTCTCGGCTCTCGAAAACATCTCGCCTCTTTCCCTGATATTCATGTCGCAGCAACGTGCACACGACGTGCTGAATCTTTACACAAAAGGTTTCGGTACAAATCAATGCCCTCTCATACACCTCTCCTCTCATTCCCATGCCTGTGTCCGTTTTCTAGCCTTCTAGGCTGTGCTACGACGACGTTTGTTTCCTTCTGCATTTCTCCTCCCTCAACTCAGACACTCCCGGAAGTGCCGTTGATGGAGCCTGGCCTGTGGGAGTGGGCAGAGAGCCAGCAGTGGCCAGAAATTTCCAGTTCCAACTGGATCTCACGGAGGGGGGGGAGTCACCACCCTTAACACAGAGGTAGGCAGTGAGAAAATATACCAGCCGCCTCCGAAAATTCCCCCTGTAGAACTCCCTCGTCAAACCGCATGTGTCGCTAAATGCATTCTGAGCCATGTAGTCTGCTGTGTGCAGCTGTGATGCAGTCGAAAAAACCAAACGGCAGAGAACAGTGGAGAGCCCTGCAGTGGCTCATGTCAGACCCTATTTGTCTGGTCGTGTAGAGCCACAACGCAAACATTCTGATGTCTTCTGAGGTTAAGCACAATCGCAATCATTGGTGTGCAGGGAAACCTCATCATAATACATGACAGGTTCAATCCAAAGACTACGCTGTGGTTTCCAGTGCACTTTAAAAAAGCATGTACAATTGTAAATGTAGTATCTCTCTCTCCCCATTTACTGTCAGTCTACCGTATACTATATAATATAAAAATAAAGGCAGAAAAAGCATGCACACGCACGCACGCATGCATGCATGCACTCACGCACGCACGCACAAACACACACATGTATATATAAGTTGCACTGATAATAAAGGTGTTATGTGTGCACAGGTTATTATTATTATTATTGTTATTACAATAATAATAATAATAATAATAATAATAATAATAATAATAATAATAATAATAATAATAATAATAATAATAATAATAATAATAATAATAATAATAATAGAGTTTTATGGCTGTTG
>OOFJ01102792.1:3916-23731 GCA_900323375.1 Benthosema glaciale
GGGTAGAAAATGAGAGAGGGTTGAGGCCGGACATACAGTAAAACAGATAAAAGAACAAAAAGACAAAAAAAAAAATAATAATTAGGAAAACAAAGGAAATGGGAAGACAAAGGGAAGACTGAATACCAAGATTATTTTACAATGAGAGCATAATGAAGTACTATGGGAAACAGCAGCAGCAAAGAAAGACCCTCACCATGGGTAATGGTAAATTGGACAGCTTCCTCCATTGAGTCATCACCTCTTCCTCCTTCAGCAAGCCTTTGTCCACCAGCCGTCTTACCAGGAACACGTAGTTGTTCCACTGATCACATATGGAAACGTGACATTATTAGACAATACCAATAATAGTGTGTGGGGAGAATGAATGAGGTTAGGTTAATATTATTTGGGTGTTTTCGGACAGACAAACCTTTTTTGTTTTGTTTTTTTATTGTTTTTTTTCCCCTCTAACTTTGTGTTTTTGTTCACCAACATTGATCATGCTGGACTGCATTTTATGCATTTTTTGTGTTGTGATGTTTTTTGCCTGGACCCCAGACCCCACCCCACTACAGTGTAGACTTATGGGGATCCTTAATAAATACATAAACAAACAAACAACATAAAAAATGACTAGATTGGTAGGGGGAAAAATAATTGAAATTAAGACAATAAAAAACAATAGAATCAAACTGTAAGATCTGTAAGAGGGGTGAATCTTAATACATGGATCACACACACTCACACATGATGTGTAGGTATCAGATTAAAAGTAATGGTGATACCTGATTCAGGTATCACCATTACTTTAGGTTTCATATGCTATCAGAACAAGAAGAGGACACCAGGTGAATGTAATTAAGGAAGGAAACCCAGGGGTTGCAAGAAGTTGGGATCCACTGCTATGTACACCATGTGACAACATACGTTTGAATCACAACAAACGCCAAAGTATCATTTTTGAAAATGAAATCCTGTGTGATCTTCCTACCTCTACGTCACTGGCCTTCAGCACAGCAGTGACAGTGAGCTGGGTGAGAAGCAGGTGGAGCGGTGCAGATGAGCAGCAGTCTCTCTCCCACAGTGCAGTCAGCAGCTCCAGCACACCTCTGACATGCGGAACAGACTCTGCACCAGTGCTTACAGCAGCAGCCCTACCGCCACTACTGCACTCTTGAAGACAGGATATTGGCAGCTCCCCAGACACTGAGTAAACGCATGGCAGTTTACAGTGTGATAGATTAAAAGTCAAACGAACGAACAGTTGTGATATGGCTTTGCAAGCGTTAGAATTTACAAAGAAGTTATAAAAGGAGACACACATGGGACACATACTTGTACAATAGTTTACACATAAGCTAAAATTAACAAAACATAATGATTATAGAATAACACAACATAACATTTATTTTCCCTACTCGCACATTGTTTAGTCCTGGCTTGGTTCACTCACCTAGTTTGCAGGCTAGAAGGACAGTGGAGCGAAGCAGCATCTGCTCCGACACTGGAGTTAAGAACTTTGAGGAAAGACAAGATAATGAATGAGTCCACAGAGTCCACTAAACTGACTAAAAAGGATCAAAAGTTTGATCATACTGCTGTAGATCAGCCTTTATCTGGGAATGTGATTAGAAGCACAAAGGCAAAAGACAGATAAACAGTCAAATCCAATTACAAATAACAGTAAATAAACACGCTACAAGAATCCCAGACAAGACCACATTTGTCACAAACCAGCTCAAAGATGTATCCACTAGCTCAGAGACACCAAGTTAAATATGATTTTTATTTACAAACTATAAAGTAACGTCTAAGGAATAATAATCCTGTGTGTGACTATCAGTGCTTGTATTTCTCTCTCATATTGTCTTCCCTCTTGTACCTTTCTGCAGGTCAGTGTGTCTTCGAGTCTTCCCAGTAAATCTCTGAGTTGGCAGCCAGAAAGCACTTCCTTGTCTGTCCTGGGTCCTACTGCGATGCTCAGAACCTCCTAAACATAACCCAAAGGCACAGAAATAAGCATAATTAAATTTGGACTGATAAAGTCTCTGTGTGTACGTATGAACATTTGTTTGTAATTCACGTAACTCAAGAACCGTTCTCCCCACAAACTTCAAAATTAGGGCTTAAGATGTATATTTACATCTTCTACATCAAACTATGTGGTTAAGATTTCATACATCACATCTCCCTCCCTAATAAATGAACTTAATGTAAATAAAATGTTTAGCAACCATTAGTGTACCTTAATATCTATGAGGACATCAGAGGGCAGAGGGGCACCGTGGCTGCAGTCTGTAGGACAGGAGGTCCCCGTCTCAACATCCTGTCTTTTCTTGGGGGTGATGGGCTGTTCCTGGGTGGACAAACTGGCCATGCCGACTCCAACCCCCTCCACATCCACGGAATCCGACCCTGGAGGATTGGCCTGAGACTTCATCACGCGATCAAACCTGCTCTTCCATTCACGCTTTATAAGGGCTGACAGTGAGGAAAGGGAAAAAATATTGGATGATCAAGGGACAAGTATTGTGAAAATTCAATGCATGATGCAAATGTTATTAGATGGTTCTACAACTACCGGTGATGTTTGCAGAGAGCCAGGTGCAGGCCTTTTCAGTGGCCAGCCGTTTGGTGACGTTTTCAGCTGTGGTCAAGACCTGGCGGGGAGAGACAGCCATGAGTTGTCAATTGACCAACACACATGACACACAATCTGGCGAGGTGTTTGGTCATTTAGGAAGGTCACTAGGATCATAGAACATACAGCAGGGGAGGTCTCTTCCGGTAGCAGCATTCTTATGGCTTCTGGGCTCTTCTTACTGCAGAATCTATCGACACAAATTAGAATATGATCGAAAAGAAACATTTAATCCTACTCGAATAGGAGGAAAACATTATGGAAAATCTAAAGTTCTGTCCCAAATACCTTTTTTTTCAAGCTGCATACGCTTTGATAAACTGATAAAAACAGTAACGCACCCATAAACTGACAGCAGCGATATAACACACAGTGTGTGTGTGTGTGTGTGTGTGTGTGTGTGTGTGTGTGTGTGTGTGTGTGTGTGCGCGCGCGTGCATGTGTGAGAGAGACTACTATAAGGAGCTGTGGTACCTGGTGGCTCTTTTCAGGGCCTCCGTTCCTCCATCACACAGCTGAACGCAGATGGAGTCATTGAGTATAGAAGCATTGGGGGTAGGTGACTCCAGTCTATCTCTCAGCATCTTCTCTCCTCTCTGGACCAGCTCATTCACATATGTAGCCCTGGAACAACCCGACCATATATAAAAATGTCTTACACTCATGCCTATGTTAGCAGAAACTTGCATAAACAACAACTTAATCAATTGTTGTTTAAGGGTTCTCATTGATAGTTAACGACACATTCACTGATACTTTAGAATTGGAGATATGCTAAGGCCAGTGGACAAAAGCAAAGTTATGTTCATGTCATGGACGCAGTACAGTGATACATACTTCATATGCTTGACACAATTGGACCCAACCCTCTCAGCAACAAACTCCACAGTGCGCCGCAGAGATGGAGGCTGGTTGTGAAAGAAGGCTTGTTCAAGGTCAACCTTCATTAAGACAAAAAAAACAAACAAAAAACATATACACTTAAACTTGTGGGGTCGGATTCACAAAATCTTAAGAACTTGTTTAAGAGGAAAACAATCATATTAACAGCTTCAGAAATACAATGGAACCCATGCTCTTCTAAAGTTGTGGAAGGTGTACCATTAGGAGCAATTTTGTGAAAAGGGTTCTTAAGAAAATACATGAACGTCTGATAATACCGGTTTATTCTGGTCCTTGATTTTAAGACAAATTCACAATAAATTGTGATTGAATGGATTCTCATTTTGGGTGTAATAACATGCAAACAATTCACTTTATTGTTTATTTGCTGCCTCTATCAGTGACTTGCCTCTAGTTTCTGCTGTGACTTGTTAGTAGTGGGCTTATCTTTGGGCTCAGCAGATGTCGGAGTGATTTTGCGGATAATTCCTCCACTTTTTGCTGCACTTCCAGACACAAAGGCAGCCAGCAGCTTACGGAACTCACCTGAAAAAAAGTAAAAATACTGTCAATATTAAATTATTTGTCAAAACAAAAGTTACATTAATTGATAGAATGATCAATACCTAGACAGAACTCAATACGGAGGAATGTTTAATGTATAAATTATTAGTATCAAGGTATGAAATGCAATTATCAATTATAAAATTACCCACACTTACCCAGAAATGGACAGCAAGTATAGAGAAGTTGCTGGTCCACGAGGGGAATGCAGTCCTGGAAAATGTAGTGGAAACCCCAACAAGCAGGAGGATGATTCAGTAGAAATGAAACGGAGATCAATTCAATGGTGTGTTTTCTAGAGAGGAGTACAGATATCTCATAAAAAATAAATCACTTACAAGTCCCTGGGTACTGGGACTGCTGTCCTCCAGTTTAGCGACGGCAGTGAAGTCGCTAGTAAAGAAAATGTCCTCCGGTATCACTGGGATCTGGAAGATACAAATAAAATAGACATATGGTGTATGAGATAATTATAATTGATCGTTACGTTTTAACTTGACAAAAATGTATCATCAAACAGGCTTTTTCAGAGGTTCAACAGATTATGAATTTATACAATTTGTGCTATGCTGTATGAATTAGCTTAAAAGTGATAATTATGAATATAAGTGGTCTGTAGTGCAAGGGGTACATTAAATATTTGGATGGTTCAATACAAGTGAATGGTCCTGTACCCTGTACAAGTCTCACCTGGAAGAGCCAACCCAACACAGCCACCATGAGCAGCTGGTTTAGGTAACAAACTTCACTGCTCTTGCCCAGGACCATCTGCCTGAATAGGAAGAAAAGAAATAGGAATCAAAGCCAGGACATTGCAGATATGGCAAGGCAATTCAATGTGATTTACACAAAACATCAAAGGAAACATGTCATTTGGGATGCATAAAGTAAAAGTAAAAATAACAAATACAATTACAGTGCAGAAGAGAAAGAAAAATACATTTAACGTAATCAAAGGCAGCAGCAAACAGAAAGGCATCTCTCTTTAGTCGTGATTTAAAAGAAATAAGAGTGGTCAGCAGACTTGCAGTTTTCTGGGAGTTAGTTCCAGATTATGTTGTGCATAAAAACAAACGTTCAGTTATGGTTTTAGGGACCGAAAGCAGATCTCTAGATGCCCTGAGAGATCTGTGTGGTTCATAATATAGCACAAGGACACCCCAAAAAACTAAAATGCAGCGTGTTTTCTCTTAGTAATTTTCTCTTAGTAACAAGTAATTTTCCCATGAGTGGCAATATTCTGCATTGAAGCATAAATAAGGATTTAAGGAGGCTCCAGAAAATTCAGACAGACTTATAAAAGAGCAGGAGCATGCCCAGTGCAGTCCTGTAGCACAGCAGCAGGGGTCCTGTGAAGTCCAGCATGGAGAGGAACTCCACCAGCCAGGGAACCGTTAGAATGGTCCTCCTCCTCTGCACACTGTTGCGCAGCACGGCACACACATCTAGCACTGGAGCACTCTGAGACACCAAGAGGACAGAAGATGAGTCAGATATTAATCGAAAACAATTCAAATGCACTGTGTAACTGCCAAAACAATTACGTTCACAAAATGAAAACTCATATAACCTAAGAGGAAACGAAAATGTCTAGCTTGTGTCAAGTGACTAGTGTTCCACACAAGGGACAACAGAAAATGTATAGCACGTTTTTGACAGTGGGTTTGATTACACTCGGTACATCCACACAACCAGAAAAATGCTGCTTCAGAGATATTTTTGTCATTGCTTTCCTACTTTGCTGCGGAGGGCCACCGCACTCTCCTGTATCTCTCTCGATGGCCTCTCAGGTGTCTGGTAAGGCAGAAAGGAGATTAACCCCAGGAACTTGGCCAGGAGACGAGCCAGGAGCAGAACTGAAGAGAACCTCTGCTTTTCGTCCTGAATGAGTGAGGAGTACACAGACACATGGCGAGTTAGAATAGGTGAAGAAGTGTGATTGATATTTTAGGAATTCCTTCTTCTGTTCTTTTTTAGCCATTACAAAAAATATTAATACTTTTTTTTTTATTAATGTGTTTTTTTATTTGTTAGTTTTTCAGTATCCATGAATGATGCACCTGCTGCTCTATGTCTCCCTCTGTCTCCTCTTCTCCCTCCCCAGTGGAGGCAGTCGGGCTCAGGATAGACACCTCGTCCAGCTGGAGAAGCTGCTGACACAAGCGGTCTTTCAGGTGCTGGTTCAGCTGGCAGCTGGCATGCAACACATAATGACAACGTTAGGTCACATACAGATACAGACAAGCATTCTTAGGTCAAGGCCAACATAAAGTACATCGTATGAGTGGTCCAGTGAGGCAGTTTGTTGTTGTTGTAGCCTTGTTGCTACTTGCTAGTAGCTATACATAGTAAAGATCAGCGTTCATTTAACACAATACAAATGTAACCAAATGGTCCATTTGACCTGTAAGTGACCATTTGGGTGATTTCACACTTACCGTGTACCTTCTGTATTATGAAAAATAGTTCATCACAATGCACAAAGGCCTATATTATATACAGCCATATAAGGAGAGCTGCGTCACCTCCATTCACTCCATCGGGCGAGGCTTCTACAGAGCATTCCATTGGCAAATATTGACAAAGCCCTGAACCAGAGGTTTACGGAATGCACTGGAGTCTATGAGCGAGTTACATGAACCACATGAACGGCGTAGTTTCTGCCCCCTCATTGATGCTACTTTCCAATAGAAGTGTTTGGAGTAGATGAAGCAACATTCATCACGAAACCAAGAAAGCATCTGTGTAATTCATTTTTGATTTTTGCATACAATATACAAGCCCACAGTACTGTGACATGAAGTTATGTAGGCCATGACCTCATTGTTTCTTAACCCACCCCTGCCTGCCCCTCAAGTGGGAATCTATTACTGGCCACTTAGTTGACTGTGACAACGTATTTGAGCGTGGCAATAGCTCCCACTTTATACTTTTGAGATGTCATCTCTCACCAGCTGGCCATCTGAAGGAAGTCCCTGAAGAACTCCTGGTGGCCAGGAAACGACGGCGGGGGACAGGGTCCAGTGATGCCCTGGGGCTGAATCAGACGCTCCTCCAGACGCTTCAGTCGTCCCAGGCTGTCAGCTCCAAGCATGCCCAGTAGGTCAGCGTCGGGGGGGTCCCCGGGAGAGCTGTTCACACGGGGACCCTTACACATCTGGAGGAAAGGAACCAAGGAAATCGTTTGTTGTCACACAGACACCCACACTTTTCCCAATACTTTTAGAATGTACTGGGGAAATAATGCCTGTGACTTTGGTGGGGTTTGCGGTATGCTTAGTGCTTCAGCCTACAACCTGCTGGATGTGTGACCTTCCAACAAACGGTTTACCTGCTCCAGCTGCTTGAGGAAAAGTCGGGCAAAATGTGAGTGGTTTCCTGCAGACGTCAGTTGACCCACCATTGCTCTGAAACGAGAGATTGTGTCATTTTAGCACCAGGTGGCTTGCAGCTAGCACGTCTTATCACAAAGAATGTGGAACTTTATGGCTCACTAGGCTTACCTGATCCTGTTGCCTAAAACCACCTCAAAGTTCCACCCGGGTTCTTTGTGACAGTCCTCCCACTCTCGTAAGATTGCATAGAAAATATCCCTATAATGCAAAAAGATAAAAATGTCTTATACACAGACAGGGATTTATTTTACATGTCACTCTCCAACATGTCTTTAAACCAGAACATGTAACAAGTGCTTATGCATAAACTACTTTCTGCACATCAATAAGGCAACTTTTGAAATACAACTGTGATACATAAAGTATATACATTACCTCTGCTTTTTAAAGATGTGGAAGGACTTATCATTATTGAAATTGGACCGATTGTCAGTGGCAGGCTGGAATGGGACTGAATGGATGAATGTGGAAACTGAAGGAGAAAGCTGGAAGGGAAAAACATGAATAGCATGTTGGATAAATTCAAAAACAACAATGCTAGTCCAATGGTTGAACTACAGTATCGTTCTATGGATTTCTAATTATTACTACTATTTATAATTCCATGTAAAAGTAGCATGTATGTGTTGTACCTTGGCCGTGCTGGTGTCGTGAGCCTGTGTCAGGCGGTCCCTGAGAGCTGGAGAGAAACAGGCCACCCTCTCGTTCTCAGCCAGCAGCCGTAATGTGCACTTGTCTAGCTGAGCTACCAAGCTGTCACATGAAGAAAACTAGTTAGAAATGTGACCCTAGTAATCAGAGTCATATGGCAATGTGGAACTTTGCAATGTAGTCAAATAGTTCTTTGTTTGTGTAAACTAACAATGACAATAAAGTGAATCTGATCTGATCTGAAGTCAAATTTATAACAAGCTGAAAATGTGCGCTTCAAGCCGCATTATCACTTATCAGCTTACACACAGCCGCTCATAACACTTCACAACATGTCAATCAGCGTGTTCACATTTCTGTACCTAGCAGACAGTATCTGGGTTATTGCGTAGGTGAAGCAGGCTCTCTCTCCATCTCTCCCTCTCTCACAGACTCTACCTCTCTGTCTCTGTGACACTCTCACTCTTACTGATCAAACTCTGGTCTACACAAGAGGAACCATTGCTAGGTATACGGCGATTAACAATCAACACGTTGGAAAGCTGATATTTTCTGCTTTTATCTATAATGTACTGTACAAGCAAGCTTTTCTTTTTCGACAGACTTTGTGGAGCAATAAAGGATGGAAATACAGATACTTAACACATTACAAGTATAAGCTATAAGGCCTTGACTTCTGTATGTGAGACTACATGGGACAAATATTTGTGGATCAACAGCAACGGACAAAAATATTACTGATCAATAACAAAAGACAACAAACACTTTACAGTTATAAAAGATAAGGACTTGTGCATATGGGGCAGACGCCATAAACACCGAAAACAAGATAATTCTATGACTCACTGAAACTGGTTCTCCAGCACCCTCACTGAAAAATACACACAGTTGTGTATGCGCCTGAGATAACCTCTTTCCAGAACGCCTGAAAGAAGGGGGGAAAAACGAGCTGGGTAATCATTGACAATACTGCATTTTCATCAACAGTCATTCAGCACTTAAATGGAATAAAAACATATCATATTCATGTATGTATGTATGTATGTACATACATTCAAACAGATCATCATTCATAACTCAAAAAGACAATTAAATACGAACCTGGACTGACCGCACAGAGACTTTCTTCATCTTCCTCGGACGTGGGTGGGGATCGGGATGTAAGCAACTGCACCACAAAGAAAAGCTCCAGGAATATATTTGGCACCAGGTTTTCTGTAAGACAGAACAGAAAGAATAACAGGTTTGATTGATTGAGCACTTTATTGAAAATAAATTCAAAATTATAAATATGTTTTCATTGTGGTCCTTTTGGGGAAGCGAGGCAGGGATTACAAAAGGCATTTAAAAGAAAAGTGAGTTACATCCCTTCTTAAAATCTGTATATCACGGTCAGCCCTTTTGTTTCTAATCTTGCATTTATACTTATTCATTTGTGAATTTTTAATTCATGCCTGACTTTTATATCATACGCCTTTTCCATCATTAAATAACATTAGAGCGCCGCAGTCCCGCCCCCTACGCCTGTTCCAGAAGTGAATTCCCCGTTCATTTCTCTCATAGACATTTCAAAAACGATTTATATAAACATGATTACGCCGCGGACAAAGCCAAATCGCGTCGTGACAAATCATGACAACAAACACAATTTTTTGGGCCGATCAAATAATTAGTAAGAAAAAAAAAACGGCAGGATACAACACTTTTTGTTTCGTTTTTCTTCTTAAAAATTATTTGATTGGCCCAAAACATTGTGTTTATTGTCATGATTTGTCACGGCCCGAGTTAGCTTTGTCCGTGGCGTAATCGTCTTTTAATAAATACTTTTTGAAAAGCCTATGAGGAAAATGAATGGGATATTCACTTCTGGAACAGGCGTCGTCATGAAACTGCGGACTGCGGTGCTCTATTTAAACTCAACACTGGATGAAAATATTCTAACATCACTAAGTGATTAATAACATTTAGCCCCCCCTTGTGGTTATTTACCAGAAATGCAGATGCAGTACAGCTCTGCAAGGAGGTCCAGTTCAGAAGTAAGGGTGACTTTGGTGGGCTCTGGACTCTGCACATGTGGGTCTGGGGTACCCTTAGAACTCATTCTCAGCCCTGACTTGGTAGGGGTGGACAGTTCCAGAGAGGAGGGCAAAGGGGACTGCTGAGCACGCTTAGACCTGGAGACAAGTGATAATAAAACAACATAGCTTGAATGTGTGCACTTCATACACATGGTTGAAAGAAAAAAAGAAGGCATTTGTAGAATTGGTTTATATCCACTTACTTTTCCCTCTTGAGTAGTTCCCTTTCCTCCTGCAGACTGAGAGGGCTGCCTACCGACAGTGGCCCCTCCAGCACAGGGGCTTCTCCACTTGACGGAGGGGTGGAGGGCTTGCTGAATGGGGTGGAGGTGAAACAACTCTTTGGTTTGGAATGTGGCCTCTCAGCACTGACAGGTGTTGGGTTTATTCTTCGGGATGGCTTGGTCATTCTGGAGGTCACATTATAGAGACAGTAAAGGAAATATGAAAGGAAATATGCATGTGCCGTGAAATCCAACTGACTTACCGGTAATTGTTAGGTCTAATTAGTTAGTTAGCAAATACATACAGTATCTTGTCAGTGGACTAAACTTCAAAGACAATCTGCTGTTAAAATATATACTGTACATTTATTGAAGCTGATTAATATTTTTTATTAACACATGAATGGCAACAAATACTATCCTGGTGTGAAATTGTTATCACTGTGTACACAACTTACAGGGTTGAAATGGGTGATGAGCCAACAGGGGGGAATTCCTCCAAATTGTTGAAGTTGAGTTGACCTGACGTCTGAGAAGGTGAAACCTGCTCACTGACCCTACTGTACCCTAGTCCTCCTCCCCCTCTACCACCCGATCTCCTCCCACTACTCTCCCATCGTCCCGTGTCCTCGCTCTGGTGGCCGCCACGTCCCCCTCCATGTCTCCCCTGTCCTCCTATCCCCGTACCCCCGCCACCCCTCCTGCGACCCTTTGGTTGCTGCAGGCCGGGGCTGTGCAGCACCTCGGGAGGGGAAACCAAGTAGTCCCCGAGACTGATCCTCTGGGCTGGTCGACGCTCTGAACCTGGGGGCCTGCAGGTGGGACTCCATCCTGAACTGAACGAGGGGCTGCTTAAGTCGCTGACCCCGCTGAGACAGTGGGACCCAGATTGGCCGACCGGCTCCCACTCTACTCCGGGAGACACAGAGGGAGCGGGGGAAAAGAGCTGAACCCTGCTGGCATTACGAGAACCTCCTCCTGCAGACCTTCCACCCCTGCGCTCGCTGGAGAAGCCCTGAGAGTGTGCATCCGTCCTGGAACGACTGGGGGTCTTAGCGGGTGTTGCAGGGCCATGGGTCAGGGCTCGGCTGCTTTGCTCCCTCAGGAAGTTCAAGAGGAAAGGGACAAACTCTTGCCGATGGACTGTCGCCACAGGTTCACTGAGTGACAAGCACTCACTCTCCTGTTGGAAAAACAACAAGTCTGTATGTTTATGTTTGCTGGATGACAATATGTAAGACAATACTACTCAAATGTATCTATTGGTCGTTTTAAAATACTATGTTGACAGTCGACTCAATTCAATTCAAAGAAGCTTTATTAGCATGAAAACATACAGGGTAACGTTTAACACCATTACCAAAGCAAGTGTCAAAATACAATAAAAACAGTTGAAAATGGTAAAAGTATATACAGTTATATACAGGAGGGGGGGACAACATTTTGTAAACAGAGATATGTCACATTGCACCGTTATACATGTTATACAGGGTGTATAACTAATAAAGACTCATAGTCCAACCCAACTTGAACATGTGTATCTTTCAGACAGTAGTCACAGTACCCTGTTCGCTCACACAGAAGGACACGGGTTGAATGGAAGTTGCTTGCGAATACGTTGAACTTGAATATACTTTAGAGTTAACGCCCTGCTGCGTGCATGGGGAGTTATAACTTAAATGTTGATCGAACAGCTATCATGAGCGTTTCATAGGTTAATTTGGAATTCTTGAATTTGAGTGACTTTGAAGCAATGTAAGTTCAGTTGCCAACGAACGTATAGTAAACAGCCAACGTTACGATAGCATAGCCAGTTAGCATGCTAGCTAAAAGTTTTGTTTACATCGGTTGTGGGTGATGTCATCTCATATCTCGGGCAATGCAAAGGCCACCTTATGTCGAGCATTACACCCCGTGGGTCTTTTAACCGCCGTGTGCTCACCTCTGTGTTTTTCAGCCAATGCAAGGCCCTGTTAAGCTCCACTTTCTTTAGAAGAAGCGATTCCAAAAGAGCCGCCATTCTGGCGAAGAGGTGCGTGGCTGCAGGACTGATGGGAAAGGGGGATGACGTCACGTCACTAGCTTAGTGGGGTTCCCAACCGGAGCCCCAATTTAAGAGATATGCCAGCAGGGACCCTCATAACGGGTCCATTTCTACACTCTCAGTCAGACCTATAAGGGTCCATTTGGTTCCAAAGTCCAAACTATCATTTAGCTGCATGGGGACCCCCTGGAACTCTCTCAAGGACCCCTAGGGGTACCCGAACCCCACTTTGGGGACCACTGATTAGCTGTTGGGTTCACCACCGGGTATGTTTTGCCCACCACTCTATGATTCTGCCTCTACTGCAGGGCACAATCATAGAAGCAGTGGAGCTATGGACGAGAGCTAGTTTTGCCCATACAGTCTCTATGGTTTTGCCCAAGTTCCCAAGTAGAATCAACACGGAACCTAACCAATAACCATACCATCTTACTACAATGTCAAAGCTGATTAACTAAACGTATTTAACTAGAAATATGATCTTCGCCAGACTGGGTTGTCTACCCAGGGCTCACTCGCCTCTGTTAGTCAGGAGTGCACTCATCAAGGGTGGTAACTGGATAAGTTGGTAACTCAACCTTTTTCCAACTCACCCTCAAAAGTATAAAGTATTTTTAAATGGCCAAAGTGTCTAACTCACATTTTGTGAATAAATAGATGATTAGTCATTAAATTAGCAACTCTGGCCCCCTGTCGCACTCAGCCTCATTACACAAGTCATTCTCCCTGGCCCTTTAGTGACATCACCAACATGAATTGTTATTTCAACAATATATCTGATCTCATGCATGCCATGTGATATCCTATTAATCACCACAGGTAGAGTAGTGGCCATCTAGAGTAAAGTAAATCTCAAAATGGACGCGGGGGAGCAGCATCCCCCCACTTCTCTTTCTAAATGGGCTATACAAGTCTGCATGTTTTATAGTGCGTGTCTGCACGCGTTGCGCACGTGCACGCAAATGCACGTGGATGGGCGTCCCCCCACTTACTTCTAAAACTAGAACTACAACACTGTTTCAACACCTTTATTATATTATTGTATACAAAATATAAATGCCTAAAATATAATGCCTGATATGCGGAAGAATGGTGTTTTTGTACCCTACTTTGTACGATCTAGCCCTACTATCCCTAACACTTTGTACAGATGGTTCAACTTTGGGCATTTCTGCGCCCCCTGTCTGCAGAAGTGAAAGCACTTTTTGGAGCCCCCACGACAAGGGATTCCAGTTTGGGGATGATCGTATGCTGTTTTTGTAAGAAACAGACCTCAGCTACAATATTGTGAATCTAATTACAACAATAAAGAATATTTGTTTTATGGTCACATCATGACGCATGAGAGCATTTGTACTGGGAGGAACAGTGATTTGTAGCGTTATATTATATTATTATTACATAAGGTGCTGCAGTCACTTTGCAAGAGGAAAACAGCTTTTTATATAAGCAATTTTACCAAGCAATTTTGATGTAGAAAATACCTTCCTGGCTGTCACCAGGTATGTATATTATGGCTTTATATGGACTTTTAGAGGTATGTCCACATGCGTGTCAGGTTTGTTTATGGTTATGTCTCAGAGTGATGTGGCAAATACTACTTTCAGGCCTTGACAACCCATACATCCAAACAGAAAAGTCCTATGTGATTGCATCAAACTCTCTTTGCCACTCGACCTAAGTAAGCCTTGCTGAGCCATGAGGCCCACAGGGCAGGAGCCTATCTCCTGTTTCTGTAGCGTGAGGTAGCTTGATGTACAACATGACACAAGGACTTACCCCCAATCCAACCGTTGATGTTGAGTGCCAAGCAGGGAGGCACTGGGTCCCAATTTTCAGAATCTTTGGTATGACCCAGCCAAGGATTGAACCCTGACCTCCCAGTCTCAGGGCAGGCACTCTAACCACAAGGCCACTGAGCTGAACTCCATCTGCCACTCACTTTATGCATGCACATACACTATATAAAATAAGGATGTCCACCGTTATGCCTGATTGGTCTACTATAATGTTTGAAATGAACCCATGGCATATTTGGCCTTTCAGAGGTATGTCCACAAGTATACCAGTATTCAAGGTGGGCTGGACTATATGGGCCTCAAGTGGGTCCCATATGGTTCAGAGGTGGGCTAACTATATGGGAGCCAGGTGGGCCAAAATGGGACCCATAAGGAGGATACAGTAAAAACGAGACGTGAAGGCAATGCCATGCCATAGTATTAAGCAAGTGGTGTGTGAACTTTGGTGCCTTAAGAGGGTGGGGGGAATAACTAATGTATGTACCAAGGACGTACACAATTGTATGACGACATGGCAAAGGATCCCTCATGGGAGGGGAAAACTTTTTAAAAAACCCAATAAACAGATAAAAAAAATTAATAAAAAAAATTGTGTAGCTTTGACTGTGCTATATAACGTTTGAAATATAATCCTCAAAAATGAAACCAAGCCATTTTAGTTTCTGTGGCTGGCCATTGAAACTAATCTAATGTGCAACATTTTTCTTCTCGCTCTGCTCTTCTCTAAAGCTTCCTGAAGGACGAACCATTTAATAATCAGAGAACAGGGTATGCCTTCCCAACGGGCATCACCATACAGTAGTTATTACAAATTATAATGTATAATTGAACTATAATTATAACTTTGTGGTTCTGGTCAATGCATAAAATGCTTGAACAAGTTGTGTTTGCATGCCGAATGAGTATTTTATTTATAACCAGTTTATAAAAATAAAATACAAAATAATTTGAAACCAACAGAAAGAAACACTGTACAAGGCATTGATATGATACAAATGATAGAATAAACATAAATAATTACAGTTATGTACAATGCAAAACCTCCACTTATACATTCTTTCCTTGCGACTGTACAGTTACATTTCAAAACCATAACTAACATACATTGCATTAAACACAAACAATATCAACCATTCAGAAACACAAAAAAATATATATTAATAAGATAAAAAATAAATAAACATTCAACAGTTGAAGTCATACCGGTAGTTGGGAAAATGATCAAATCTGATCAAATTATTATCAAATAATTGTTGTCAGTATTATTTATAAACAAGCATTCCAATATTAGTTTTGGAGTGTGACAGTACACTCCAAAACTTTGATTAGTTACGCCCGACTATTTGTTAACTGTGTTAACTTGTCTGACCTGCAACCATGGAGATCAGGTTAGACAGGGTTTCTCAAACGGTCGTCCAGGACCCAAGAACAGGACGGAAGATGTTCTGACAGGGAAAGTTTAACAAATGAATATTGTATTATTTAATATATTCAGTCCTTAATTTACTTCATGGTCAACACAAAATGTGAGTGCAAGTGTGAAACCAGTTGAGAACCACTGGATTAGACGCACATTAGAGAGATATTGGCAAGCTACTGTGTATGACTCCCTTGCCATCAGCAAGTCACTCAAAAAAGTGTCAAAATACTCATCTGATTGGTAAGGTAACACTATACTACAATTACACACCACTTTGTGCAATAATCATAATAAAGATTAAAAACAAAGAGAGGAAATCCGATTATCCTTTCCTAAAACAGCACTGTTTAAGTGTCCGTTAACCAAAGCTTTTTAGCAAATAAGTTATGGTTTACAATAGTGATTCTGTTTAAATAAATACTTTAAACATTTACAGGTATATATTGAAAGGTCTAAGCAACTGTGTTCGGAAGGTTGTAAGCTTAAAATACCTTGAAAGTTCTAAGCTTAAAATCAATCAAAGAGGATGAATTCAAAGATTGATCGTTGGCAATATATGGAAATTAGCAAGCACCTGTATTAAAGAATCTGTCATTACACTCCTTGACACTGTGCTCTTGTTTCCCACAAGTTGGCTATTAAATCGTTCAATTCTCACAGAAACAGAGCACTCTCCAGTATAGCCATAGCAATCACAAATGAGCGAC
This sequence comes from Benthosema glaciale, assembly GCA_900323375.1. Lineage (NCBI taxonomy): Eukaryota > Metazoa > Chordata > Actinopteri > Myctophiformes > Myctophidae > Benthosema > Benthosema glaciale. The sequence goes on from OOFJ01102792.1 coordinate 20,304, forward strand.
AATACTATTGATTCTGAAAGCATCAACAGCAAAAACCCTGCCTTGATTTCAAATGTAGCCATAGGCAGCCATAGCGACAGACCACACATGCCATTCCAAAGACAAGGGACAGTTGACCGAAGGGCTCAGCTGACCAATCACTGGAATGATCTCCAGCACAGACAGACAAGGCTCAGTCATCCCTCGCTATGCACGGAGGGGGACAGAAGAAACATTAAGGCGGCTGACTGACTGAACACTGTCTGACCTCAGGATGAGTCATCATTATCTGCTCGGGGAGATTGGTGCAGGTACCTGCGCGATCCACACGAGCCGAACAAATCAGAGGGAACGCATTTCTACAGTGCAATGCCTAGTTAAGGTACTAGAGCATACGTATATTAGAAAGTTTAATAGTCACATGTTCAATATCTGTCAAAATAACTGTAATATCATTGTTCTTATCTATATGTGCAGCCATACCATACTCTGGCTCTCATCCCAGGTATACTGTAGTCTCCTACAATGCATGTTCTTAAAACAACAAAAACAAAAGCCTTCTCTGCATATGATAACTGTATGCATTATGTATGCAAGATGGTCTTCAGCCAAATGCACTGATGAAAATATACAGGCAGTCGTGTTCAAGCGACATTCTAGTCAACAGAGTTTTGAAACGCATTTAAATAGTGTTCAAGATCAGTTGAGGAGAGGAGACTGAGAGCAAAGTAGCAAACTGAAGTTTCGCAGAAAGGGGAAGAAAATGAAGGAGGGGGGTCAAATAATACCAGTATATTGCACTTAAAATACACATGTAATATGTTGAAGAAATCTCTTTCACAGCACAAATCTTCATAAGTTAAATGGTTGATGGAACCAAGCATGGCATTTTATAGCAGAAGATTGTTCTGATGAGGGTTTCCCCACAATCCTTTCTCTTTGGAGCATGCAAAGCGTAGAATTGGAAGCTTGGGAGCTATATTACAGTATCATACAAGCAGAGGATTGGCAAGAAGGGTGCTTTTGAGTAAGGAACATGAAATAAATAGTGTAAGTGGCTCTCAAAACAATACTAGAGCTACTTTGTCGTTTTTGTATAAAAGACATTCTCTGGCGCAAGGTAAATGGATAAAAACAAAACACGTTCTCCTTCACTTCAGAGGCATGGAACATAATTTGGTATGACATAGCATATATGTGGAAAACCGGTACTTAATAATGACATTGCATGACATGACTATTTCTTGCTGTTTTAAATTCACATTTTTTCAAATAATGTTATCGGAAAAGTAGTCATTGGTCCTTTATAAATATCACACAACAGTTAAAGTTGGCTTTGCTCAAAAGTTTCCCTTTTCATCATCACAAATAGTAAATACTCATTATTCAAGTAAACTCTTGCTCAAACTGAGATTTGATTTACAAACCTTTGCAACACTCACTTTTTTTTTTCTTTTTTTTTTGTTGGCAAAAACAATACTGTTACATCAACGTGAAAAGGGTTGTCTTAACAAACTGGCACAAATTAATGCTAAGTCTATTTGTTTTTGGCTCCCTTTTGTTCTAATTACAAACATACCGCAGTGAACCCAAAAGCTGCCCAAAGTGCCAAGGCACACACTGAGACACATCTGTGTCTAGACATTAATAATAAATTAGTGTTTCTGTTTCATAATAAATGTGCCTGTGTTCTTTAGGCCTATCACTACTGTAAGAAGAGTATTGAGAAACATGTTACAGTACGTCGATGGGGTCAGTCTCTAAGCAATCTCCGTAAAGGAGTAAAGCTAAAGGAATTGTGACTCAATCAGTGCTAACATTCCCCCTTAGCAACACGGTAAGCCTGAGTTATACATAGTTGCGCGTGGGTATCGTGCACTGAAAACGGCGCTTGTGAGCTTTTAGATCTGCTATGTTTGGTGCACAACACCACGCGCAACCAAGTATAAATCAGTCAGTAGGCACAGGTAGGTGTGTGTCCCCCACAAAGCTTCACATGATTGTTATAAAGGGTCACCTCAAAGCAACTCCTGATAAACCTTTAATATTAATGCCAGGGACACAGGACCATACATCCACGATCTGAGGCGGGGTGGGAAGCCTTAACCACTGCTAAGAGTTATAATAAATAATAACATTTCAATAAATAGTACTGTACATTTACTCTGGCTTAATGCATCTCTCGTACTGTACAGTAAAAGTGATACCCTGCCTGCGTTCTCCAATGCAAAGGAGATAATTGAGTTGGCGTTGCACTAGTATTCAATTAAGTAGTGATCGGCTATACTGATATACCATCAGTATAAGACAAGTGCATTAATAATGGGGTTAAATGAGTTACTGCTTACTGTGGTGCAGACTGAATAACCAGAGCTGACTTATATAATTATGGCCACTGATCTGGTCTGTTGGTTGATAAACAATATGTACTTCCTTTTATTATGAAAGCAATTCGTTTAGTTTTACAGCTATACTACTTTTACTCTACAACATGGTGGACAATCTAAACTAAGTACCCAAAAATGTCCCTCCCACCCCTGTCGATTAGGTACCATACGAACCGGGAACATAAAGCAGAGTCAAAACAGTGTGCAAAATGGAAAGACTGTGGACAACGTGAGGGTAGGAGAAGTGCGTGAGGTTCAAAGGCGAGGAGGGAAGTGATAATTCTCTTGTGTGACCAACTACACTCTAACAGGAAGACTTGGACATTCATCATCCTGATTGTGGCCTTCCTTCCCAGGGACTCACTAAAACGATAGGTGTTTCACTCAGATGGGCGTGGTATAGCAGGACATAGCAGTGCATGCTTTTGAACAAGGCAGGCGCATCGACAGTGAGGCATTTAGAGGCAAACCCCAACGAGTGCCCCCGCCAAGCAGCCTCTGGCGTCGACAAGTGCACTGTCTGAGTTGCATACCAATAGGGTTATTATTATTATCTATTTTGAAATTGCATATGGTACTTGAATATTGATATGAGAAATCATTTTGGTTCAGAAACCTCAACATTCAAAGTACCTAGCTTAGTTTAGCTTAGCTTTGCAAGACGACCCCGTGCGAGCCGGCGAGAATGCCAATCACGCACACAACACTGCCTGTGTGACGCAGGGCGTAAGGGGCGGGCCCCAGAACGAAACACAACACTGCCTGTGTGACGCAGGGCGTAAGGGGCGGGCCCCAGAACGAAACACAACACTGCCTGTGTGACGCAGGGCGTAAGGGGCGGGCCCCAGAACGAAACACTAGTTTTAGGGAGTCCCTTCCCCATCCCGATCGTTGTCTTCCTCTCCTCTGCTGTTGGCTATTGCGGCATTAGCGTCCGGGTGGTCGGGTGGCTGACTATCTGCTGAGCTTGCTGGAGCATTTGCCCTCCCGGCTGCAGCCTTTCCCCCTGGACAGGTGGAAGGGCCCCACGCGGGCCTGGCGGCTGCAGCAGGTCTCCTGGTG
>OOFJ01102800.1:0-12747 GCA_900323375.1 Benthosema glaciale
GGGTTCTGATTCTGAACCAATTCATTTTCAGTGGAAACGCTCTGAGCTGGTTCAATATTATACAGGAAAAAAATAAACTGAACCAGTGAAAAAGGGGGTTTCCCTTGGTAAGATTGTCTTTCTTTCTTTCTTTCTTTCTTTCTTTCTTTCTTTCTTTCTTTCTTTCTTTCTTTCTTTCTTTCTTTCTTTCTTTCTTTCTTTCTTTCTTTCCTTCCATACTTAATTACTGTACTTACAGAGCTGCAGATCTACCGTAATGCTGCTGCCTACATCTAGTTCTGTCTTAATGCTGTGACCTCATAGAAGTTATATGTAATCAGTCAGACTACAATATATTATTGAATGACAGTCAACATCTCTTTGTTTAAGTTTTTAAAGTTATATGGTGTTGTTTTGTTCCAGACCAGGATGTAAAATGAAGACGTCTTCATGGAGAACATGATGATGAACATGGTTATATACTGTATACTATGACGCCTTGTTTCCTCCTTCCTTGCCTTAAAACGGAGATGATTACTTTGCAATAATAATCATGTTTACTGCTGATAATGCTCATAATGTAATAATACATAACATAACAAACGTTGAGTAGCACACATACATATCCACAACACACGTACCACACACACATACACCAATGCTAATTGAGCACACTGAGCAGCTGAGAAGGTACAGTTGTTAACAACTGCAAAATAATTATTTCAAATGTCACTACAGTCAGCAGCAGCAGCAGGCTATTACATAATATTACTGTACTATAAGATAGAGATTCATGCAACAGCCCTAAGGTTGATACCCAGTTAAGTAATCTTGCAATTGGATATCTACCATAATGGAGAGGGTGACAGGTCCAAATGTAGACATAAGGCTCAAAGATGTGTCTTTCCTCAGTCCTCACCCAATTAATAATTAGTTTTTTCTGACAGCCCTTCATTACAGTGTATGACAATACCTGTAACTCACGAGGCAAGCAATGTGTATATTGTATATGTATATGTAATATTTTGGATATGGACAGTTTTTAATAGGAAAACCAGACTCTGATGACATCTATATTATAGTGGCTGTACTGTAGCTTCCCTATCAATCAATTATTTATTTAATTTATTGTTTGGTCTTGCCATGTGCATTATCTGATTATATTCTAAACTTTGTAAATTACTTACTTTGTATATAGTTATAGCTGTTGAGAAGCCGTTTTACTGCAGCTTTAGTTTTACTGTTTAGTTTTACTTTTTCTACAGTTTTTTACTGTTCTAGTTTTAGTTTTACTGTTTAGTTTTACTTTTTCTACTGTTTTTTACTGTTCTAGTTTTAGTTTTACTGTTTAGTTTTACTTTTTCTACGTTTTTTTACTGTTCTAGTTTTAGTTTTACTGCAGTTTTAGGCATTTTTACTGCAGCGTTAGGATTAGGGTTATACTTGTAATTGCTTTCTTTGTCATCTTTCAGTTGTTATTATTTGAATGAGCAGCTTCATAGCTTTGTTAAACTGTTATGGAATTGTAGATCAACGCTGTGTCGAGTAGACACCATGCATGTCCATATTATATTCACTCCTTAAATGAATGGCCTATTTGATCAACTTCATTGTACATCAGAGTGGCAAGCAAAACTATAGCAAAAAAAAGCTGATCTGCCAGCTCACAACATATAAATAACACTGTGAGTCGTGACACGTTGTGAGCTGGTAGATCTCTCTTTTTCTGCTGCAAATTTGGGCCATTTTTACTACACAAAGTAAAAGAAAAAAACATCTTGCACTCCGACATCAAATGCAAATTAAGTTTTAATGGGAACCAACGTTTCGGTATGTTACAGCTTCAACAGGTTATCTTCAGGATCTACAATTACGTGCCAAAAGTTGGAAGGTAGGGTTGAATGTGTTTTATAAATACTGAAAAGTATTTTCAAACGCCAATGAAAGGTTATGAAAGTTGTGAACAAGCCTGCTTGTGGCCAGATGATAATTACACTGGCCCCATTGGAACACGGCCAGGTTCTATTTCCCATGTACTGAAAAGTAGGCCTATAGTGCTTTTGGACATGTTATGGTTTACACCCAACAGCATTGATATGATATGTTGTATTTACTCCATTACTGTTGAGAAGAAAAAATAAAAAGGTTTTACTCCACAATTTGTTGTGATGTGTCTGTAATTACTATAGCAAGCTAAAGTTACATACCTACTGTACTACTATTGCCATTCTGTTACTAAACTCTGTAAAGCAGAGAAGGAAATAAATAGACATTCAAGTTAGCTGGAATTTAACTTAATACGCTTTCACCTGAACCTGTGTGGTTAACAATCTTTTTCACCAGGGTTGATCCACTTTTTTCCCTGCCTAATATTGAAGCAGTTTAGGGTGTTTCCACTGAAAAAAGATGAATAGGTTCAGAAGTTCAGAACCCTAAAATTTGGTTTGGAACAGGAGCCAAAAAATGGCCACAGGTTCTGAGAATCTAGAACGTAACTAGTTCTATAATAGAACCAAAATTATTTTGGTGGAAAAGGGGAAGTAAAGACAACGGTGCTCAAGTAAAGCACAGGCCTTTCACACACATACGTCATGTCAACATGTTTAGAACAGAATATAGATACATTTCCAAATTTACAAATGCAGGAGGTGTTGATGTTATGTAGGTAACCTACTTGAAAAATAGAAAAATTAAGGTGGTCATTAACCATGTTTCCTATTTTCTTATATATGTATTTGTTGGGTTCATGCATGGCTTGCAGACATTTAGGAAACAATTTGAGAAAAATATTTTTAATAGTAGCACACAGAATACAAATACATACCACAGTATAACACTGCTTAAACAGATAATTAAAACAAATTCTGTCTATTCAAATAATGCGGAAAAACAGTCAATAATAAGGCTGAAACAAATGTTTCAAACATGCATGCACACATGACACACTAATTACATCCAGGATTTCAATTTAAATATAGCAAAAATATGATCTACAAGCTCAAAACGCACTGCAGTCCGACACGTCTTGAGCTAGTAGAAGATCGGCTATTTTTTGCTATGAAAGAGTGTGGAACTATAGTGGCCCTCTCCATCTTCAAAGCCCCCCCCCCACCCCTGTTATAAAGTATTAGTGAGGACCGGTTGTATGAAAATGAGTGTTCCTTTAAATCGGTTCAAATTAGATCCAGCATGTTTCTGCTTCTTCCATGATGTTGTTTTGTCCATCCTGGAACTCAACTGGAACTGGAAGTCAAACCCAGTTGTATTGACCATATATCATTCAAGGTTCAAGGTTCTTTATTTGTCACACCAATATCAGACATACTGTACACATACACTCTAAAAGCAAATAGTGCTATATAGCACCAAAATAGGTTCTTTGCTCGTAGTCATAGGGTAGTCAACGGTGCTTCAGTGGTTCTTCAGTGGTTCTATGGTAATGTCGTGGTGCTATATAGCACCTCAGCGGTTCATGGTTCCGCTAAGGCACCAAAGCCACCCAAAGAACCACTGAAGAGCCACTGAGGTGCTACTGTATATAGTGCCACAACATTACCATAGAACCACTGAAACACTGTTTTTCTTGTTTGTTTTTTAGAGTGTATAGGGATGAAATTATGTTTCTCTCTCATCCACGGTGCAATAAAAACAAAAAAATAAAAACAAGACAGAACAAATAAAACAACAAGTAACATATGCAACAGATTAAAAAGGCAGTAAAGGGCAATGATAAAAATATATATATATACTTTGAGATGATAATATTATGTATACATTACATTCTGGCTGTTTCCATTTAACTTCTACCCATCCCCACTACAGTAATAATGATTCACGTTAGGCTAATCTTGTGTATGTTGTTCTAACCAGTCTTTTCCTTGTCCATGTACTTGAGTTCAACCCGTGAATAGGTCCCCTCACTGGACCCTGCAGCTGCAGGCTCGTCTGAAAGAAAATTTCAATAATTTAATTTCAATAATAGCGTGTTATCATGATTGAAGTACATTACAATGCTATTGTGACATTTTCAGTAACTTGAAAGCCATTGAGTTCTTCATGGACGTTGGGGCCACCTTCTGGTACCCTTGCTCAGTTCAGTTCATGCTGTATTTATGTTTGTTTTAGCCATTAATAATATAGTTATACCTATAGGCCTACCTATACAAAATATTTCACATGTATGAAGACGCAGCTGGTCTACTGTGGGTTTCATGTGACGGTGACAGTGTGACATTAGACCTACAGTATATGTATTGATTCCGTATAGACTGCCATGTGCAGAGTATACTCAGACTCAGACGCGATGCATTGTGTTTCATTTCCTCATGTGTATAACTTCTAGTTGTACAACATTATAAAACACATGAACCCACACATACACCCATAGCGCATACACGTGCAATTTATTCTCCTCTTGCCTTTTATTTTTGTGTGCACTGCATTCGAGTGCTAAAATTAGTACTAAAATAATTAACATGTTCTGCATGTTGTGGCCGGGTCTTACTACCATAATTATTTGTGTTGTGTTCGTGTTCATTTCATGTATTGTGTTTCGCTCACCATTCTTTTCCTTGTTGTCCATGTACTTGAGTTCAATCCGTGAATATGTGGCGTCACTGGACTCGTCTGAAAGAAAGGAAAGACCCATCATAGAAATGATTCACAATTCACAATTAAGTAACATACTAACATACACAATTAAATATAAAGCATATTGAATATAAAGCAATTAAATATAATTGCAAATATATTATGCAATAATAATATTACAGCAGAATGTCAAAGCTCACCAGGAGGACCTTGGATGGCTTGATTATGGACTTAAATGATTCATATAAATAACTTTTTCTTTAAATCGCAATGGGAAAAATAAATGGGTGCTATGCCCCATAGATGTTGGCCCAGACTTCTATTCACATGGTGGACCTGATCATTTCGGTTCATGTTCCATTATACAAATTAATGTTTGTATCCTAAGACTACTGTATAGGCTTCATGTGATGAACAGTGTGATATTATAGTCCACTTGCCAGAATGTGAACCCAGGCATGTTGAGTACACCAAGGTTTTATGTTAGAAATGTTGACTATGGGTCCCCAGCATGTATAAACTGCCAGATGCTAACTTGCATGCATATGTTGAGCAATTTTCATAATTGGCATAATTGGGGTGGTGGTGGCTCAGGGGTAAAGTGGCCGGATGGATAACCGCAAGGTTGCCAGCTCAAACCCGGGCTCCCCCAGAGTTAGTGTCAAAGTGCCCTTGAGCAAGACACTTGCCCCTGATGTGCAGATTGGTGTCCTGCATGGTTTCCTCCGGCATTGGTGTATGAATATGTGTGTGCATGGGTGAATAAAAGGTGCTATATAAATACACCACTTACCATTTATAATATGTGACCATACCATTAAACCATTAGCGGAAAAACAATCTAAATTCCATTATGCTTTAAGTAGCATGTGTCAAACTAGGGGGGTTTCATGCTGAATCCATACCAAGCATTAGTTTATTTAAAACCTTGGTGTACTCAACATGTCCAGGTTCACAATGGGGTTCTATGGGCTGGCAAGTAGACTAATTTTCTTCCATTATTATTATATGAAGTACACTCTGACACAGTGACACTCATTTTGTATCGATGATGACAACATTACTGCACACACTCACACACACATACATACTAACATACACAAGCCAGTGTGAGCTGTGTTTGTTCGCTCACCCTTCCTTTCCTTGTCCATATCTTTGAGTTCAATCTCTGAATATATGGCGTCAGCATCACTGGTCCCTGCTGCTGCAGGCTCATCTGAAAGAAATCAGTTATCATAGACAATCATAAGCATCACTAATTCTGTAAAATTCTACACTAATAATGTGTTAGACAATGTTTCTTAATTATTACGAAGTACACTCTGACACTCATTGTGTAATAAGGGTTGACTGACAGATCGGTGAGATCCAATGATGAGACTATAGCAGGACACAGCACAAACTAGTGCTGTGGGAACCAACACACGGGCAGCGGTCACGAGGACGTCCCAGACTTCCACGTTAACATACTGTATGTGGATGTACTCAAAGCGACGCAGGAGCGCGAAGCACCAATGAGCTGGCCAGATGTACTGTATGGAGAACCGGGATGACTGGAAGCAACGACGGATGGCTCGTCTGAGGACCACCTAGAGAGAGAGAGAGAGAGCGCTGTGTGCATTCACTCACCATTATTTGTCTGGTCCATATCTTTGAGTTCAATCTCTGAATATATGGCGTCATCTGAAAGAATTGAGTTACCATAGACATACATAACCATCAATATTACTGATTCTCATAATTCAATAAATTCACGATTCATCTCTAAAATTCTGTAAAATTTGAAATTCCACATTTTGAATAACAATGTGTTGTGAAGTAGCCATACAGTATGCTAGTGTAGCGTTTTGTGATGCTTGAGAAGGTTTGATAGATGTTCATACTAGATGTTCATAGTTCCAAAGAATGTTATAGCATGATGCTTATAAAGATATTTGTTGTGTTAAAATAATTATTTTATAATCAATAATTGATTGATTTATTGATTTGTGATTGGTTGAAAGGCTGACCATGCTGAAGTGGGGTGTGTCCATCATCTGGACCTGCTCTCTGGTTGGTCGTCTGGTGTGGTGCTGAGTTCTGATTGGTTCTCTGGGACTCGATGGATCTAGTTCAAGATATAGGAAATGTAGTGTACGCACCACTTCATGGACGTGTACACGCGCACGCACGCACGCACGCACGCACGCACGCACGCACGCACGCACGCTAGTTTATGGGTTTAAAAAACCTGCTAAAGATGGCAAGTGCACAGAACCACCGGCAACAGTTTCGAGTGACAAATATGAGGCACTCTGGACAAAGGTCAAATAACCTTTTATGACTGCGGTAATGCATCCAAAACTATAGTCTAGATGTTAAAAAAAATAATCCAAAAACTTAACAAACTCGTCGAGTCAGGAGCCGCTAGAGGACAGTGGTGTAGAGACTAGACAACCGCATGTCTCCTCTGAAACACCAGGAGACTTTGTTTAACCTGACAGTGAAGCGTTTCACCACGAGGCCGTAATGCATCAGAGATCCCAGCTACACTCAATACTGAACAATACCCTGAACAACCTGTAGGAGGTGCCAGTGGACAGACAGGTGACACAAAGCTGGTGAGCTATCCATCAGCAGACAGTGGAAACAGAGTTGTACATACCTGAAACAACATGGATGATCTGCAATAAAAAAATAAAAAAAGACAAAAAACGTTAAGTGGTTCTCAAAGTGGGGTCATTTTGTTCACTCTCAGAGTTTTGAAATGGGTGGCCTACTGCAGGGGTTCTCAGCATTTCTGGCCAGGGACCCCCGGAAATGCTTTGGCCATGTCGCGACCCCCGCCACCCCTCCCCACCACCACCAATACAAATTGACAGCTACAATAGCATTAATAGAGAAAAATACATCATAAATAAATATAGCAAAAAAACAAAAACAATAATTAATAATCTGGGGACCCGCAAGGGGTCGCAACCCCTAGGTTGAGAACCCCTGGTTTACTGGCGTGGGGTCCTTCTCATGAAAAAGTTTGAGAACCATAATGTTTTACATTGTAAGCAAGTGCTCTGCTGTTTAGTGGCACAACATACTGCTGCATGATTCATATGAAGATATATTATGATTCAAATGAAGATATAATCTAGATTTAAGTGTTTGTTTCTCACCTTTAGATGTTCTGTATCGCCACAGCAGGATCATCAGGATGGTCAGTAGAATCACAGCAACAAGTCCTACAATCAACCACAACCACACTGGAGATCTCTGTTCCTCAGCTGGTACAGTTACTGAAGGTGGAGCAGATCCACTCGCTGAAGGTGGAGTAGATCCACTCGCTGAAGGTGGAGTAGATCCACTCACTGCAGGTGGAGCAGATCCAGACACAGAAGCTTTAGATGGTTCAGTCACGGCATGTGGAGACACTATGATGACAAAGAAAATAGCATTTTAAATAAATAGATTAGAATTAGAACAACTCGTTTTAGCATAATTTAGTCTATAGTATACACTGCATCAGACATTGCGATTCAGCTACTGTTCTATAAACCTGCCATGTCTGTTATTGTGTGGTTAAAAAACAGGTGTTTGTATACCTTACACGTAACACAGAATTATGACAACTAAAAGTAGTAACAAAAGAAAACAAACACATTAAATACATGAATACAGTATGCATTGCATATGTAATGGACTCTGTGTAAAAAAGAAATACAAAGAAGGCTAAATAAATATACATCATGATAAATATCTTTATTTACCCTTATTTGTATTGCTGTATTATTTCTTTCTAATACTCACATGTCACTGCCATCCAGCTCTGTGCTGACTGTCCTCGATTTCCAGCATGTTTACACCTGTAGAATCCCTCATCAGATTTAGACACAGCAAGTATGATCATCTTGTCGCTCGTATTATGTTGGACCAGTACTTCATTTCGATAGAATTTCACGTCGGAGAGAGCCTCGACTGTTTTGTGTTTGCATTGTAGAGTGACATTATGTCCCTCAGTCACAGGGTGGACAGGACTCACCAGGATGACAGCACTGGCACCAGCTGTAAGACAAGATAGCATGCAAGAAAAGCATGCATGTTTTTATTCTCTGTGTTCTCCACCTCTGCTGTAGGTAGCTCAGTCACATACATTATAAAGCTTGATGGGGTGACCACAGAAACAGTCAAATTCTTAACCTTGTATAAAACATGTTGAAGTAGTCGTGTATCCTACATATAATACTCACGGCGTACTGTGATGTTGACAGCGTTGCTGTACTCTCCCAATCCAGACTCACACCAGTACACTCCAGTGTCAAGCTTAGAACTGTCCCAGGTGTATCTGGCCGTTGGGCCTCTTTTAGGGGAAGTCTCTTTCAGTCCAGTAGCGTCACTCTTCACTCTCCAGTCAGTATAGTTTCCCTCACAGCTCAGTGAGACAGACTCAAAGATGAAGTGTTGAGTTCTGCTAGGACTCACTGTGAGAGCAGGTGAAGTATGATGATCTGAAACACAATAGGTCAACTATTATAAACAGAGTAAGTACCATGAGACAGATTGATAGAGCATACAGAATCAGTCTCAGTCACCAGGATTCTGTAAGTTGTTTAGAAAATAACCTAGAAGAATTATGAATGATGAATAATGATTCCCACTCACCACCAGACCACACAAACTGAGGCTCACTGTACTCAGTGTCATAAAGTGTGTCTCCTCTCCCAGCTCTACACACATATCCTCCTGTGCCTGTAGGACCATGAATGATGTAGGAACCTTCTACAGTCCCATGGAGGCTATCAGGTAAGAGCTCATAAGTGTAGGAGTTGAGTGATGGTTCAGGAACAGCTCTGTACCAGTAGAACCTCCAGTCTGCAGATGATTCTTTAACTTCACAGCTCAGATTCACTGAGGCTCCAGGACTCAACCATGAAGGCGACACACTCAGGACAGGCTTGGGTTTGTCTGCAGGAAAGCACATTTCTCTGGATTAAAAACATTGTTTGCTATTTGATGACAGTTCGACATGTCTGTTGAAGATACTGCGTTAATATTGATGTTTCAATGTCTGGGCACTGCACAAATGATTACCTCTACAATTCGCAATGTTCCACATTTTCGTCATGAATGAATTAATGGGCAATTTTAATAATGTTTATAATTTGTCCTCACTAATCCTTATCATAATAAGGTAAAAGTCTACCTGTTCTGTGTCTCAGACTCAGAGCAGGGCATCATTATGTATTTCAATATATTAACATGGCGTCCACTAGCATGCATACTTCCCAGGAATAGAAAGCATGCAGTTTCTATTGGGTTCCCCATCAATGATGCCACTGGTAGGTGATTTTTTTTTAACTGTCCACATCCATCCTCTGAGACACAGAGTGACTAGACCACTAAAGTCTGACGTAATTAAACATCCTGCCTGGGCAGAGTTTTTTTTTATTTCCCCATAATGAATAGCCAACATTGCATCAAATAAGAACTGAGTCCAAAAATAAACAAATTATCCTGGTTTATGCATATGAAGAATCAACTGATGGCGAGAAATCGCTAATGTTACAGCTCACAATAATTCACATAAAAAAATAAAATGACAATTTTAACACATAATGTGGACTAGGTGAAACTCACTAGGTGACTAGAAAATGTAAAGTGAATAAAGAGAATATAATATATATGAAATCAATCTTCACCTTGACTGTGTCCATAGGAGAAGAAGCTGCTCAGCACTGAAACACATTTCATGAAACAATATCAAATTAATTATAAATATCTGGATTTTAATCATTCAACATGACACCATCATAGACAGATGTTCAATAAAAACTATTAACAGTATAGGCTAGGGTTGTCCTGATCTGATCACGTGATCGGATATAGGGGCCGATGAGTTAATTTTCAAATGATCTGATCGGGAGCAAACAAATGTGATTGGGACACCCATAGTATCAATATTATATCCATATCACAAAATCATGATATTAGATATGGATATTGTCTGTGATTTGGGATATTGTACTACTATTGCAAACACATACAGTTGTGTTGACTATTGTGATCATGAAATGCATAAAATAAACATATTTATATCGGCTCAGGAACAATCTGTATCGGCAGATACTCAAAATCAAATGATCGTACTCGGATCAGGAGCAAAACAAATCATTCTGTTCATGTTCTATTAATACCGATGGTTGAGCATAACCAAGATTGACAGGATTGTTGAGCAATGTTGTTTAATTTGCACCTCTTTTCTTTCTGCCTTTCTTTGCGTGTGGATGTGGACAGTGGTTTGAATAAAATGTTGAATCCTTTTCATAGCGTTTGAAATAACAAGCTTTCAATGTGAGTCTGAAAAAGTTTTTTTTTTAGGCTAGATCAATGTCAAATCAACTATCTGCAGTATTATTCTGATATTCAACAATTATTGTTCAGCTATTTAAGTAGCTCTATTCATCATTTACAATGACGGTATATAGCCGGACTATAGGCATACTACTGTATAGGAGCAGACACTAGAGGGTGTCTCTGTACTGTACTGTACTGTACGACTGTATTGTATCATCATTGTACCTCTGTTATTTTGGTTGTCAATGCTATAATAGTAAATACAAAATATTGTTGGAAATGATAAATCTATAGCAAGGTGAAAACTGGTCAGGAGTATATATAAAAACAACTGCAGCCTGGGGCACCCGCTGGCCAGGTGGTCCAGGCGCATGCATGCCACATATGGGCTTTGGCCTGACAGTGTGTCGCGTGTTCAAGTCCCGTTCATGATGACCTTTGCTGCATGTCTCTCCCCTTCTCTCTCTCTCTCTCTCTTCACCTGATACTATCAATAAAGGCAGTAAAGACAAAAACTAATCTAAAAAAAAAGCTAAAAAACAAACAAAAAAACAACTGCCGCCTTAATATGCTATTACTGTATTCAAACTCAGGGGCTTAACTAAAACTTTAACAACATTGTATATTTTTTAATTAACATAAATATATCTCAATTGAAATGGTTCAAACAGTAGTTCAGTATAGCTAGTAGTAGTAATAATATTGATATAGGCCTATACTCACAGAGGACAACACAGAGACAGATGTGACCCATTCTCTCCTGTGATGAACGACTTCTGAGAAACCTTTCTACTTCCTGTACTCACACTGAACTAAGTGTGTGCGTGCATGTGTGTGTGTGCGTGTGTGCATGCGTGTGTGTGCGTGTGTATGTGAGAGAGAGAGAGTTAGAGAGGGGGAGGAGGGCGTAGAAAATATGTCACACTTTCAGCGGCATATATCTGTCAAACTTTTTCTTTACTTCCTTCCTATTTTTTGGAAGAGAGGCTCAGATAAACAACGGGCCAATTCATTGCAGTTCTAAAATTGATGTTTTGATTGCTTGAATACTTGAAAACAGTTTGCAAAAAATATATATATAAATAAAATAAATAAAATAAAAAAGCACAGTGAAGTACAGTTCAATACAAGTTCTGCTAAGAGGATTATAAACCCAAGGAAGCCTATATGTCTTGTTTCCATTGGGTTCCTTCGTATTCAATTTCATCTCATGATGCTGGTTCATCTAAAGATACCATGTCTTAAATGATTAGAGACAAACAAAATGAAAGCGCTTTAACCTAATCGGGTCACTGAAGAAACATGACGGTTGCGAGTAGAACATGTTGCAAGGAGTTGCATTGCTGCGGTTTGGCCCTAAATGTGCTAGTAGCTGCAGAGTGCATACAGTGGATTCCATTATAGCATGGTGCAGGTCTTTCATGTCAAGGACCCCCAAATTGACACTATACGTAGCCCGCGGACCCCCCATTTGAAGAGATGATGCCAGGGACGGTGAGGGACCCCATAAGAGAAGAGTTTCACGGCTTTTTCAAGGGCCCCCAGTTGTACATGCATTAGTCTACGGACCCCCATTTAATGGCATTTCTATCTCTGAGACCCCCAATTTATATTGTAAAATCAATGTTAATTTAACTCTGAGAGTGTATACTTACAGACCCATATCCATTTTGTTCTAAACCATAATTTAGCTGGGGATCCCCTGGAACTCCCTCAAGGACCCCCTTTGGGGTCCCCGGACCACACTTTGGGAACCACTGCAGCACTTAAAGTGGCTGCAATGTACTAGTGCTTCAACGGAACTGCACCGCCCTCTGTTTCCGAGATTAGCTGAGCGCATGTCATGCACACACG
>OOFJ01102811.1:0-11640 GCA_900323375.1 Benthosema glaciale
GCCCTTTTATAACTTTCCACCACTGAGCCAGCTCTTTCTCTCTCTGCTGACATTCCCTCTGCTCTCTCTGTGCGTGCCTGCGTGCGTGCGTGCCTGCGTGCTTGCGTGCTTGCGTGCGTGCGTGCAGTGTGTGTGGTGGCCGGGGCATAAGACTTATCTGTTTGGCTGTGTGCAGTGCCAGTTTTCTGTTGTAGTGTAGTTTAGTTTATTTGATAGATATGTTGGATATTGACTCACTAAAACAGGGGCAAGGGGAATAGTCCCCAGGCCCCAAAGAAAGATTGACAGCTCGGTCCCTTCCTCCCACGCGTGCACGTGGGAGGAGTATTTTGGCCTTTTTTTAAAAAGAGAAAAATATCAACATCTATTTATAACTATACATAATAGTTCTCGCCTTATTTCGTCTAAACTGCAGCCTACAACAACCACGTTAATAATAAGAAAATAATATAAGTGACCACTTCAGGCTAAAACCCTCAATGTGGCTCAGCATACCTGCTGAGGCAATGAATACAAATACTGTAGGATGCTGCTGCTCACAGGTTGCACAAAACAATACTGTGGGCTGCTGTTCACAGTCTGTAGTGGTGCCCAATGCCTGCCATCTCACTGTGGTTGTGACACTGAGTGCTTCGGGAAAGTTAATTAAGTAGTCTCTTCATTTTTCAGTTCAAGTGGCAACATTTAGTTAACGTAACAGTACATGTGTCCATCTTTATCATTAATGTTGTCTTTCCCCCGGCATGCCACTTGCACCTCGCAGTCAAAGTATGGATAGCATTAGCTGTTTACTTACTGTTCTGTTGCCACCCTGTACTCCATCTTGCTTGTTGCCCTCTCTTTTGAATAGTGTCTGTGGTTCTTTACTTCTTTTATGTCTTGTTTTGACTGTTCAAACACTCAACTTTCCCTCGTGGTGACTGTCTGCAGTGCAAACAGCCTCGCACTGTTCACAGCAACATTGGACTGTGCTCTGTAACGTAAGCAGCCCAGTAACTCTTGATTGGAGTGAATACCAGGCTTTGCTCCGTGGGTTGGAAAGTCTGGTGATGCGAGGTTACTGAATTAGACTCGTATGGAAACACCGCTCTATTAATTAACCCTGGCACAGCGCCCGGGAGTCTCCCCCACTGTCTGCCTCCACCCGCAGCCATCTTAATTGAGTGGGAAGTGTTCTCAGAAATGCTAATAAAACAGCTTAACTTTGAAAACGGTAATGAATCACCTTCCTCGCTCAGTTCATATGCCAATGGGCTGACTGGTCAATGCCCGTGTGCGAGTTCGTATCGATTGGTCAACCACTGAGGACATTTTCCACCCACGAAAGAGTCTTAATTGAGTGAGAGTGCACAATAATGCTACTGCACACAGCTGGAATTTAGGGAAATGTATTCCAAATGGTCCTATCCTATAAAATAGGATTCTGTCCTATATGTTCTATTTACTAGTAGGATAGAATATGAATGTGTTTAAAAATAAAACCGAGAAGACATTGGTTATTCACAAATAGCAGATCTACAAGCTCGCAGTGTGGCACAAGACGTCTTTGAATATATATTATTTCACCGCAAACGTCTTTAACTCAAGTATTTGCTTCTGGGGGATCCCTGGAACAAAATATTTTCAGATGGGGGTCCGCGGCCAAATAAAATGCAGATAATACTGGGGCTCCTTCAAATGAAAAGGTCGGCCACTGATATCTAAAAAAACATAGGATTTTCAGAAAACGGACATTTGTGGAATCCGATCTCAGGTCTAAGAATTTAGATGGTCCAATACTCAAAATTCTGCGGTGCTGTTCATTTTCATCCAGATCTCGCCGTTCCCGTTTGACCTGGTCCGGTCCGAGGTGGAGAAGTACCGCCATGCTGAGCTGCTCTGGTGTCAGGAGGAGCACAAGAACATGGGCTACTACGACTACATCCGCCCGCGCTTCCTCACCGTGCTGGACAATCACAGACCCATCTGGTAAGGTTCTGCTGTGTTCTGTAGCCAATCACAGACCCATCTGGTAAGGTTCTACTGTGTTCTGTAGCCAATCACAGACCCATCTGGTAAGGTTCTGCTGTGTTCTGTTAGCCTTGCGTTGCGAGACTAATATCTGCGCTTTACTGTGTGCTGCGCTACCTGCCGCAATGAATATGCAGTGCAGGCAAATTAGGTCTGGCCTCGCCAGGCTAGTGTTCTGTAGACAATAACGGACCCATCTATGGCGCCGGTCACACAATTGAAACAAGCAAAACGAAAATGTTTTGTGGGGAGTGGGGAGTTTTGTTGGCAGAATGAACACCCTTTCATGACGACGTCTGGCCCAGGAAATAAGTCCCAATGCATTTTTCCCATAGGCATTTCAAAAAGTATTGTTCGTTTTGGGCCGATCAAATAATTTGTTAGAAGAAAAACAAAACAGAAGGTGTTGTAATCTGCCATTTTTTTCTTCTTTCTAATTATTTTGTTGTCATGATTTGTCACGATCCGAGTTGGCTTTGTCCGCGGTGTAAACAACTTTATATACATTTTGAAAAGTCTATGAGGAAAATGAATGGGGAATTCACTTGCTGGGCCAGCCGTCGGGGGCGGGACTGCAACGCTCTATTGATGTCTGCACCGACACGTCATCACGCAGCACGTTTTCATTTTCAGGAAGTAATTAAAAATCAATTTTATGGACTTTTGATATAAAAAATACACCAAAATGAATATTTTCCCATTTTGTTTGGCATCCATTGTTAGGTATATGGCCATATTATCATGACGGATGTGGTCTAAAAGTGTGCAAAATGTATTTTTCATTTCACTGCAACTTTAAACATGAAATGTATGGTATAATTTGACTGCATGCGCTGTGCCGTGCGTGCTGTGCAGTGCAGTACTGACTGTGATGAATCCATCCTCTCTAGGTACGTGGGGCGAGACCCCGCAGCGGCCCCCGCCACAGGGAACAAGTCCACCCACCTCAACGAGCTAAAAAGGTTCATGGACACCGCTTTCAACCTCCACGCCTTCCAGGGCAGAAACTTCTAACGCCCCAGTAAACAAACAGGAGAAGATGGCCCACACCGGTATTGGTGAGGTGCTTCTGGCAATGGTAAATACAAGCAAATGGCTGCCATACTCGTAGCCACAAAAGTAAAAGAAACCAATGTTTTGAACTTTCTTCTTTGGGTTCTGATGCAGCTTTTATCGACTATGAAGGGAAGTTTCACAAAACTTTCTTAAAGCAGAAACTTTCCATGACCCCGTGATGGTGTTTATGTCTCTCTATTATAACCAGAGGCAACACCGAAGGGGAGGAACGTCATAAAAAATAAAATAAAAAAAGTTAAAATAGACGTTCTGATATCTCACTGAGATTAGAATTTAATCAGTATCGTGTTCTGAGTTCCACGTTTCCACAACTCGGGGTAATGAGCAGGGCCAAAATTAGGTTATTGGAAGCAGAGCCGTATCGTAGAGCATTGTTACAAAACCAGAACCCATGACATACTGTGGGTTTCACACCACAGTTCACTTAGTCGAAAAGAATCCATTATTACTCTAATATACTGCACTGAACCGAACAGGCATCTGTCTACCTACAGTAGTTTGAGACAGGCGTTGGAGTGTAACTCACTTATCCTGCCATAATGTATACACAACCCATCATTTTACTTTGCCTAAGTCTAGATTCCTGAACATACTTGTAGTTTGAATGGCTGTAGTGTCACAGTATACTGTAGTCTACCTATACCTCCATTACCGTGGCTGTTCCCCACCAAAATGCCCTTCAGCACTTTGTGCCAACAGAAGTTGTGCGTCTAATCATCTATCCTCTTATTCTGTCCTTTTCCTTCCTAAACGAAAACTTAATTGCATTAGTAGGCTATACTGTATTAAGTTCTAGGTGTGCCATTTGGTAGATTGGCTCAGTTCCCTTTACCTCAGTCAACTTGTTTTTCAGTTTTCTGATCCGGTCTATAACGGAGAGCCTGTTGATCTTCCAAAATATCTGGTCTCTGGTCTCAATGAGTTAACTGACCAACGACAAGGTGACGTGCAAATTAAATTAGTAATGGAACTTCTCCCATAATCCCCACCCTTAACCCTGGAAGACCCAAACATATTTCTACTTGCAAAAAAGTGATTTCAACCTTACCACTACTTTGTACTACTAGGAAACATTGAGGACATTTTGCAAATTTTATGGAAATTAATTAATTAATTAATTAATAATAATAATAAAAATATCTTTCAAAATAATGATTGTACATGTTCTAGACATTTTAATGATCACAAATATATATATATTGCAGGTATTTAACTTACTTTTATCAGGGTTAACGGTTAAAGGTCAGAGGTTAATAATCATTAAAATTGCACTGAGTCCAGAGTGCAATTAACTTGACTGAATGTCTGCCTCTGTGGGGGGTATTTATATGCAAATATCATGAACAATGGCATTGAAAGACTAAACAATGAACATCTATGCTGATGATTAGTTGAAAAAATAACAGAAAAAAAATATATTAATTAAGTAATTAATTAAAATAACAAATGTTACCATATGGCATCATTGGGTGCTAAAGGGTTAAACCTACAGAGATGCCACCCTGTGGGGCTGAGTGCCCGTACACTGGAACCCGCCCTTGCTCCATTGCCTCTATGCAGATATTTCGTTTGAAACATTGTTTAAATGTTCTAGAATGTTTTTTTTTTTTACAAATGACTTATGGAAGATACTAGATGCACATTGTTAACGTGTAACTGGAATACTTGAATAATGATGTTGAATGTTGTTACAGATTGTGCTCACATCTTGAGCTTGTAGATCGGCCATTTTCAAGTGGCCGAAATGTATATAGGGCTGAAGTGGTTAATGTATTTTTTGTATTAATAGTTATTAACAAGTAACTAAACTTTTCAAATAATTACAATGGAGTATATAAAATTTGCCTCTGAGATGTGGTGGAAAAAGAAGTAAAACTGGAAATTATCCAGTAAAGTGAAAATACCTCAAAATTGTACTTAAGCACAGTACTTGAGTAAATGTAGTTAGTCACTTTAGAGACTCTCAGTTGATAAGAATTGAGGTCTATAATTTATATAATTGTTTCAGAACCACTGAATTCATAGGCGACCATGTTGTTGAAGCATAAATTAGGCTTCCTTTAGTTAACCGTGGAGCAGGTGCGCTTGGCTTCCTCTGTTCGCTTACCTTGGCCGCTATTTAGTGCTCGGCTAACAGCTAACAGTGGATGAAAATGCAAGACGGTTGGCTCAAGACTAAAGAACACATTTATCTTATTCTCAGAAGTCCAGATCGAGCCTTCATCAGAGTTTTTCTCTGATGAAGGTTCTGGCTAAAACATGTAAAACAAGCAGCCGGAGGAATAAAATAAGCGTGCACTCAAGCCAGCCGCATTGCATGTTTATTCATTTATCGGAGCATATCGTTATTTACACCTCAATGATTCAATTTATTTCATCCCTGTGTACCACAACTAGCGATAAGGAATAGCCAATCTACAGGTCACATTGTGAGCTTGTAGATTTTCTATTTTAGCTAGTCGCGATACATGAAATAGATAATAATAATAAACATTTCCCAAGAACGTTAGGTTTAATGACCTACCATTACGTCTGGTGAGTTAAACAATTCAACACATTTGATAAAACGGCAGTGAATGGCCGCTAAAGCGGGTTGCACACTTCCACCGACATTCGAAGTTTGTTCGTACAGGGTCGGCAGTAACAAACAAAAAGAAGTCTTGTTCGCTTGGACTCTCTGTGAACCCACTTCTTTGAAAAGCGGTCATGTCACCGTCCCAATATGAACGTCCGCTCTAAAAGACTTTGGATTGGTTCTGAAGTTCAGTTTGTTTTCTAACCTCTAAAATTACTTCCACACAGTTACAGTTTTAGCAGCGAGTTTGTCTGTGTCTAGTTGAGGGAATCATTTATGAATAGTCAGTTGAGTTTAAAATATGAAAATCCACGGCCACTTAACATGCGCTGTATGTTTGGTTACTGTGTTTAGATATGCAGCATTACATTTTTGTTCCTGTTAAAGGAACACTTCACCATTTTTGCCCCAAAAAATATGTTAAAGGACCACTTCACCACTTTTCAACCTATCTTCATATAATTGGTCCTCACTAATGTTCATGAAAAAATACCAACATTTTTTTCTACTTGGTCTGTGTCTCATAGGAGGGCCGTGGGCAGTTCAGAAACCGTCATCCATGCGCATCATCGTTAGACATACTTTTTTTAATCATCGTTAGACAGATTTAAAAAATATATATTTTTATATTTTTATTATCATGAGAACAATGGCTTCCATTTTCGCATTGGGACTTTTCAGGAATAGAAAGCCTGCAATTTCTATTAGCATGGATTCCCCATTGATGATGCGCATGGAGGATGGTTTCTGAACTGCCCACAGCCCTCCTATGAGACACAGACTGAATAGAAAAAAATTGTGCTGTTTTATCATGAACATTAATGAGGACCAGTTATATGAAGATAGGTTGAAAAGTGGTGAAGTGGTCCTTTAATGACAAGATTTAGAACACTTTCCTTTATGTGTGTAATATGTGGTTTTAGATATTTTACATTTTACTAGTGAGCCCAGTGTCTCTGGACACCCCCAGGAAAGTGTTCTAAATCTTCTAAATGTCATTAACATACATGTTCTTGCAAAAATGGTGAAGTGTCCCTTTAATTTCAACCTTTCTCAGCCAAAGCTCAAACAAAGTACTTAAGAGAAGTATAACCATAAACCACGTCACAAATAAGTAGCCTACGTTTTAGTGATGTATAAATGAGATGTACCTTTCCGTTTTCTGAATGTATAGCACAACCGTTTGGAATAACAATCTTATGACACCAGTCTGTCGTTGAGCAGTGAAATGTGTGTATTGAGGTCTGCAGAGCTTGATGCATTTACACACGTCTACTTGAACAAATAAAGCAATAAAATCTTTTAGTTTTAATAACATTCCTTGTATTGGGCTGCTGCTGTTCCCTGTTCTCTCTGTTCTTTCTGTTTTATTTGCAAAAGAAATTGGATTTATTTTGTCAAGAAGGAGCAGCGTGTTATTGTCTGACAAAAACACGCAGCAGGAGCCAATTCACCCACAACAGCATTAGGAGTTTCATAATGAATAAGAACATGTTTTTAATCAACTGCAACTTGCGAAGTGCAAGACCTTTTTGTTTCCTTTGACTCCTACACACTCAGACATTGAAAACCCCCACAGTTCTTGTGTTCATCGGTCAACTATTTACTTTTCAGTAAGCATTGTCCACAGCACTGACAGCTTCTTTGCAACGAGGGTCCAGTTTACCGTCTCCACCTTTTGGGAAACAGAGCAACAGATTGTTAGAGAAATAACAAACTCTTAACCTGCACCTGAACTAGAGGGTCCCTATTCTGTGTGTAAACAATTGCAAAATTGCCAATCTACAAGCTCACAATGCATCTCATCTCTCAATGCATTGTGAGCTTATAGGGCAGCTATTTCCGGCAATGAGAAGGTGTAGATAGAGTGATCGATTAAGATCAACTAAATCACATTATTGCAGACTTTTTTTTAAAGGTCAATTTGTGGTTATTATAGCATTATAAACCTGTTAGTAAACCATAATTAGACTACATAAGAACATAACCAAACTCACCGAACTCCAGCTGTCTGATGTCACAGGTGTAAACACTCTCCATGTGGACCACGAGCTCAACTTTGTTCCATTCTGCCGTCTCCTCTAAGATGCACTGATGTCCGTGCTCCTTCAGAAGAGCTGTAGCCAGACACACACAATTTAATACACAATATTGTCACTGTTGGGCAAAACCTTTTAAACTTTATGTGTTTTTTTCCCAAGGAGGTCAAGGCACGAGAAAAACAGGAAAGTTTGAGCAAAGCTTTTACTTTAACACAAAGTAGAGGGTTCCTAGCCTGGAATACAGACAAATGTGCCACAGGAAAAATTGTATATACGCACGCAGTGATATTAGTCTGAATAGAGGATTCCCCTGTTGACAAGCCTTTGCTACAAATATACAACTAACCTTTTTATTATTATTTTTAAGTACAACTAAAGGTTTCTTCACTTAAGGGGGGCCCGTTCCCTGATTGACTTCAATGGAAACCAAAATTCATTAGCCCCAATCTGAATAGCTAGCCCCCCCATAGTCCCCCTAGTCACACATTTTTGGAGCCGTCGCTCAGATGCGTGTGTGCGTGCGTGAGTGTGTATTGGACTTTTGTTAAAGTGAATAAAAAGATGAACACACAAAAGACAAATGATACTGTACCCTGCAGACCCTCCAGTCTGAAGGTCCTGTGCTTCACCAGCCCACAGGATTCATATGGTCCATAGCACACAGTCACCTGTGCATTTCCACGCATAGTTTCAACCTAGGATCGGGACATTAGTGCACTATATTAGCCTACAACTACTACTGTATATTCCTAGTTTGTAACTGAGCCCGCTGGTGGAGCGGCTTGGTGTCAGTTTGGTTGTCTGTTGCCTGGCAACGGCATTGTTGTCCTTCGTGGCTCTTGGAACCATGCAGGAGGTTGGTTGTGCCTGACAACCAACCTGCTATACGGCTGTCCCTTCAGGGCATGGAGTCGTCCAATCGGGCTATGGGATTGAGAGTACTTTTGCAGATCGGTAAACCAATAGGATCCACCGGCTAGACCAGAAATCACAGAGGCTGGGGAAGGCTCACCATTTTCAGATGGGGATCATGCCACTGGCAGGCAGGTTTCTGAACCGTCCACAGCCCTCCTCTCCTCACATATAGACACAAATGATAACTTATGATGATGACCATTAGTGAGGACCAATTCTTTTGTGTAAAGAGATTGACAATGGGTGAAGTGCTCTTAAGTTTTGTGGACAGGTTAAAGGGTCATTTTGCAACCAGATCTTACTTCAACGATGTTTGGGAGACAAGAAACACTTTCCTGGGGTTTTTTATGTAGGTAATTTGTGTTGTTGATATTTTAGTATTTCAAAGTGTCTGTGGTGTCATGGACACTGGGCTCGCTTACTTCCTGAACTACATGTTGTCTCAGTAAGACAGCCCGCCCCCTATCCACAAGGAGGTGTGGTGCACCAAAGCATTATGGGAATTGTAGTCCAGGAAGGAAATGAGCCCAACCCCAGGAAAGTGTTTCTTGTCTCCCAAACATTAAAATAAGAAATGGGGTGAATTGTCCCTTTAAGGTGAGGCCTTGCTTATCTCATAGTTTAAGAACATTCACATATTGATGATGAAAGCATGACATATCAAGCACTGTATGCTTCATTATATTTATTACATTGACAGTATTACATTTAAACTTGTATTCATTCATATTCCTTCACAGCCATGAATACATATAGTGGTCGTTTTATATTCTCTTAAATAAAATGTATATTTTACACAAATCTACAACATTTTTTATACAAAAATAAATAACTTAATCGTCATATTTTCTGTGAGTCACTCATTTTACAAAATTACACATTTCTGATCACATTTAAACATTCTTTAGATACACAAAATGGTCCCTTCTTAACAATTGCACAATAGTTTCTATATTTGTAGCCTGCTCTTGTGTATGACAGTTTCCAGTATATATGACTATAGGACTGAGCATGTAGCAGTATAATCACATATTTCAGCTAATACGGGTCTTCTTTATTTCTTATAGTTTTGCAGTTATTTATAGTTTGGTTACCACATACTGTATAGATGCGGCCAATGGGCTCTATGCACACAGAATAACAGTGCCTACTTCCGGGCCCATTCCCTGCTTCCTTCACAAGTGTTTTCAGGCTCTGTTCCATTTAGTGTTACAGTGGTTCTCAAACTTTTTATAATTTCAATGATCGCACTGATGATGAACTCTGAGTACAAATAGAACCAAATGGATCCGGCTTAGGTGGTTCGGGCATCTGGTTAGGATGCCTCTCGAGCGTCTCCCTAGGGAGGTCCTCGATGCACGTCCCACTGGGAGGAGACCCCAGGGCAGACCAAGGTGCAGAGGAAGTCACTAATGTTGCTCGGGACAGGGAAGTCTGGAGCTCTCTGGTGGAGCTGTTGCCCCCGCTACCCGACAACGGATAAGCGGTTGAAGATGGATGGATGGATAGATACCCGTACAAATTAATGAAACCATTCCACATCATGGTTCCATTTGTCTCAGAGTTACAGACCCGTACGGGGCCATTTCCCATTTGGTATACCCACTCAAGGACACTTTGAGACCCACTGGTGTAGCGGTGTTTCCGGTGAAACAACATGCACAATAGTAGCACCCTGCTGACTCTGTTTGACCAGAATGTACTACAACCTTCATCAGTATCATCGGTAACACCTGTGAAGGAACAACAAGGAAGTATAGGGACGTTGCCCTGCAAGTTCTTTCCAAAATGGCGTGTGGGCATACATAGAGCCCATTCTCTAGACTAGAGACTACACAAATGACAGTCACGTTTGCATAGATTGCAAGACTTGTACTCTCAGCAGTTTTCAGAGAGCAGCATGCAGCGCGTCCATCCACATTTTACAAGAAAGCTTTGTTATAGTTAATGTTCATTTATATCACAGATCTCATTGGAACCACGGCATGGCCTCACCATCCATGAGGCTGGGATTTCTTCGTTATCAGTAAAGTGTCTCTGTATATGTCCGTCTGTCATACCATAAGCAGTTTCATAACACACTTATGCATGATTGATTGACCTCAATTAATAGTGCAAAAACATGTCTTTATAAATGTCAAATTCACATGGATTTTTTTTTCTTTTTTCATTTTACAATAATACAACAATACAAGAAATCTTGGTTATCACTTCTTGTATGGAGGTATACATTCAGTTAAACTTTTTATATAATATAAATCTTGTAGTATACTGTTGTAGTAATACCCTCACATTGAATATCATGATTCTTTCTTTTTATTTGTATTTTGCGAAGACAAATCCAATCCAAAGACAATCCTCTTTGCCTTGTTACCAAATAAATTACAGATTAGATTATATTATTCTCTTTTTTCACAAAATATTTATCACTTTAATATATTATTTCAACACTTTAAATATAGTCTACCAACTACATTTTGCAATATATCACAAAACATGTTCACAATTCATTCTCATCACTAGTTAAAATACTTTGGTTACTTTCTCAGTGACTTACAAACCACTGGAACACCAACTCTATTCCGGGTATAACATTAGCCATAAATACCCTAATATCTACAAGTTGTAGATGTGTCACAACACGGTACATTGTGAGCTTGTAAATCTGCTATTTCTGGCAAAGACATTTGGTGTAGAAGGAAACGACAGCAGATCACAGTACAGAGCCAAATCAGGTCTCTCAGGTTTCACTCAGTCTAGGTTGAGGTTAAAAACATGTCTTTCTGTGTGGAGTTTGCATATTCTCCCCATGTCCCCTAGGCTAGGTACCCCTCGCAAAAAACATGCAGTAATCCCGGTCTCTATACTGCCTCCCCCTGGCCAGCCGGTGCACCTGATGGAGGAGAAAGGAACTGGTTGGAATAACGTGTTCCTTCCACGCGTTAGGTCCAACCGGGGAAACTCCCCTCTGTCAGGTGAAAAGAAGCAGCTTGGACACCCCATGCATTGAAGGAAGCATGA
>OOFJ01102812.1:0-11990 GCA_900323375.1 Benthosema glaciale
CTCCCCCTCGACAAAATTTTGCATTCTGCCTGGGGGGAGAGTCTGGCCTGTTCCCTTGTGTGGCTGCTTAGCCGTGGGGCGGGAGTAGTAGCGTTGACGGACAACCCCTTCAGCCAATCAGCGTATCCTTCGTACCCCTTCAGGCAATCAGCTAGGGCTCAGAATCTGAGCCCGGGCTAAGGAGTTTGTATTAGGACGAGACCAGACTCACCCTCCAGGCAGAATGCAAAAATGCTGCCCAGCAGGGGGAGTCGGTTTACCCAGGCTAGGCCTTGACGGCCCATACATCTAAACAGAAAAGTCCTAATCTGATTGCATTAAACAATGTTAAACTCACCAACAGTACAGCTGTACGGAAAGCTTGAATATTATCCTCTTACTATCTATACTATAGTTTTTGTCTCATAAAAATCCACCATGGAAACGTTATGAGCTACCTTCTGTCCAGAAATGCCCTGCATTCATGCATGTGCATACTCTATAGCTTCCATGATCATGTGTGTGTGCGTGCGCTTGCCCTCCTGCAGGACACAGCCCTGTGTCTCGCAGCGCTGGCGTCGTCAGACGGGGAGGAGACGACCGGAGGGAAGAGGGGGGGCAGAGGGGGTGGGGCCGTGACGGACGAGGACGAGGAGGAGGACGACCTGTTTGAGACGGAGTTCCGACAGTACAAACGCACCTACTACATGACCAAGATGGGTGTGGACGTGGTGTCTGAGTGAGTCCACACACACACACACATACACACATTATTACATTAATGTTAATTAAAACTGTTATGAATATGTTTACAATGACACTCAAAACTGACTAGTGGTGCCACTGGATCTAAATATGTTTTCACTGTCCTGTGTGTCCAGTGAGTTCCTAGCCAACCAGGCCAAGTGTTACGTGGAAGGAATCCAGTGGATTCTCCACTACTATTACCATGGAGTTCAGTCCTGGAGCTGGTAAGAACAACACGTCATTTTCACACATTGCTCTTGGTGAATTTGTTTTCAACCCAACTATACATTATTATTACCTCAAAGCGATGTACCATTATTTGGTCAACTATTGCTAGGTAAGAGCCTGTGCTCGACCACAAAGGTAATCAGTGCAAATTAATGGCAGCTGTAAACACTTCTGTCTTTGATGTGCTGTATGTGTTTGACCCTCTTATTATGAACTGTGTAGTGATTAACACCTTGAGCCGCCTGAAAAAGAAAAAGAGTCCCGTAGTGCGCCACGGACGGAGATTAATAAAACATCTCCGTCTTTAATCCATTCAGAACGGAGCCCACCAGACTACTGTATGATAGCGTCTGGTTGTGCGACAGCGATGCGATTTATGGCAGGTCCGTCATCCAAAGTGGTCCGGCTCCAGTTTAGCCTATGGGCTGAAAAATCTTTGAACGTATATAACTACTGATGGGGTGCTCATGGTGCTAATGACAGCATACATACGTTCATACATCTATCTAAATTCTAAAGTGTCCTCCTCCGTGTTGTCTCCAGGTACTACCCGTTCCACTACGCTCCGTTCCTGTCTGACATCAGGAACATCTCTGGCCTAAAGCTGACCTTTGACCTGGGTAAACCCTTCATGCCCTTTGAGCAGCTGCTGGGTGTCCTTCCTGCAGCCAGTAAGGACCTGCTACCAGAGAGCTATGGGGTGAGACGCATGCATGTGTTGTGTTTGGTCCGAGTCCTACAGTCCATGAGTTCGACATCCCTCCCCTAAACCTAACCTCACAGGAAGAGTTAGTCTTAACCTGCCACTGGTTCGTTGTAACCAGCCACGTGTGTCGGAAGCCACGGGTTAGTTTTAACGTGCCACGGATTTGTTTTAATCTGTCAACGCGTGTTGGGAGCCACGAGTGAATTTTAACCCGTAGCACGGGTTAGTTGTAACCAGCAGCGCATGTCGGGAGCGACATGCGCTGCCGGTAGGCAGCGCGTGTCGAAAATGCATGACCGAAATGTTGCTTTAATAAAGTTCATCCTGCAAGTGCAGACTGTGTGGGCCTTATGTGCACTTTTGTGCAACAGGTGTGCATAAGACTTTGTTGCCTATTATTAGTTTAAAAAACGGACTCTTGACATGTTCTTTTCAGCACCTGATGACCAGTGAAAGCTCGCCCATCATTGAGTACTACCCTCTGGACTTTAAAACGGACCTCAACGGCAAACAGCAGGAATGGGAGGCTGTGGTGCTCATTCCCTTTATAGACGAGGTATGTATGCACAAAATAAACATGTTCTTTTACATAGCAAGTACTTGCAGAGCTTCAGACATGTTCCACGTAAACCCTGATTTATACTCGGATACAGTATCACACTGGCCTTGGTTACATGCAGAAATTCATTCGGAATGAATGGATTCATTCCAATCATCAGAATAAAAATGCTCATGTAAACACCTCAATTCATTCGGAATTATCTTCTAACGATGATAATGTCATGCAGTCATAGACTGCCAGGTCACATGAAATCATAGATCAACGAACATGTACTGTACCGGTAGCCATGCTGTTATTAGACCCCATCTGGTCTAATGCTGTGTTCACACGGGCAGAGGCAAAGCTACCGTCTACCATTCATTGTCAATGGAAGCCATGTAGCGACGCGAAGATACAAAATACCATTCATTCATTGTCAATGGAAGCCAGCCAGCGACATAAAGACGCATTCGACGTTTACAACAACAGCTACAAATTCGCTGTGTAGCTTTGCGTCTTTGCATCTTTTGCATCTGCCCGTGTGAACGCAGCACAAGAAATCTCTCGATTGACATCCCCACAAGACAAACGTGTGCTGTGCTGTGCGTATGTGTTTGGAGATGCTAAACCTGTGCTGTGCGTATGTGTTTGGAGATGCTAAACCTGTGCTGTGCGTATGTGTTCAGAGATGCTTGCTGGCAGCCATGGAGCCTTTCAACGACAAGATGACGAGAGCAGAGAAGGCCAGAAACCATCATACAGAGTGTGCCGTCTACACACACAACCCCGACATGGACTTCACGTACAACTCTACACTGCCAGAGCTGTTCCCCAACATCACACACTGTCATGTCAGGTAAACACACACTGGTTACACACACCACACACACACACTGTCATGTCAGGTACAACACACACACACACACACACACACACACACACACACACAGTCATGTCATGTACGGTGCACAAGCTGCTTCTACTGAAAAGTGGTCAAATGGATTAGTGATCATTATGATTTTAGTTTAGTCATAGTCTTTAGAAAGAAGCTTCATTTACTTTTTGTCATATTTTTAGTCATCTGAAATGTTTTAGTGGCTAATTTTAGTGGACTGTATTTTGGCGGTCCTTGATGGCATTGTAATGGCTGAAAATAGCTGATCTATAAGCATCACGCAATGCATCACGCTGTGAGTCAGTGACAGGGTGTGAGCTTGTAGATCGGCTATTTTCAGCTTTCAACCAAGCATAAAATGATTTCTTCTTTAGTTCTCCACTAGTCCCTCCCTCCCTAACATTTTTCTAGTTTTCATTTGTTGACAAAATCAATGCTTAAAATGGATCCTATTAATTTTTTGTGCTGTCTAACTTTGTATTCATTGTCTCTGTGCTAACAGACAAACTCCTGTCCCCATGGACGCCTGGTGGGTGTCATTAGACCACGTGGGTCGTCGCATCGACCGCTCTGCACTGTACTTCTGTGGTTTCCCTACCCTGCAACACATCAAACACAAGGTGTGTTTGTGACTTCTGTCTGCGTGCGTGCATGCGTGTGTGTGTGTGCGTGTGTGACTTGTCTGCGTGCATTTGTGTGTGTTCTGCCTGTGTACATGCACGTGCTAGAACACTGTTTCACAAACAGTGGGTCGGGACCCATTTGTGTTTCCCTTTATGAATTCAAAACAAATTAAATTTATATTTTTTTCAGCAATTTAAAAAGAAAATCAAAGCAATTCCATAAATTAGAAAGCAAATGTATAAGGAGTAGTGAAAACTAATCTCTTCACGCCACGTTGTGAGCTTGTAGATCGGCTAGTTTCACTAAGTTGGGTCCCGACTCCCGGGAGAATGTATAATTTCTATTTTGGGTCACAGGCTAAAAAGTTTGGGACCCTCTGTGCTAGAGGGCATGGTAAGGCTGCAGGTCGGCAATTGTTGGCGTTTTCCTTTTCATTCTTCTTCGTCTTGTGTCTCTGTAGTTCTACAAAAAGAAGAATGGAGTGATGGTGTTCCAACACAGCAGCAGAGGAGAGAACATGATGCTCGAGATCCTCTCCAGCTCAGACGCAGAGCCAGTGAGTGTTTGGAATTGGATTGATTTTTAGCAAGAGTTTTGTGAAGATATTATGCACCCGCTTCATGCTAACAAGATCGTCTGTAGGGCAGAAAAGACAACAAGCTTTTTATCCTGTCTGATGTGTTTCACTCTCTTTTTCTTTTATAATATCTCTCACTTTCATTCTAATCTCACCTCTTTACTTCCTGATACCCCCCCCCCCCTCTAGGTGTGTGAAGACGTAGCAGCACATGTATTGGGGAAGTCCGTGTTTGTCAACTGGCCCCATCTAGAGGAAGCTCGTATAATTGCAGTGTGTGATGGAGAGACCAAGTAAGCACAATTTACAATTTAGGCATGTAGCAGATGCTTTTAATCCAGAGCGACTTAGATTAAGAATGAACAAAGGAAAAAGCATGGAAATACATCATATATGTACAAATTAGTCATCATGAATCATACATAAGCTAGAAACCTAATTGTGGAAAATCTATATAATCAAACGATGCATATATACCGTATTTTCCGGACTTTAAGGCGCACCGGATTATAAGGCGCACCTTCAATGAATGGCCTTTTTTAGAACTGTTTTCATATATAAGGCGCACCGGATTATAAGGCGCATAGAATAGAAGCTACTGCAATCAAACACTATGGATCAACCATTATTAACCAATTGATCCATATATAAGGCGCACTGTCGTTTTTTGAGAAAATTAAAGGCTTTTAAGTGCGCCTTATAGTCCGGAAAATACGGTATATATATATATATACACATTATATAGTGCTATGTTTACATAAAAAATGCTATAAGTCTGCATAAACTGCTTTCTAAGACTACATAAAATGCTTTATAAGATACATAAGTTGAGCCTTTGCATACGCCTGTAGGAGGCCGAGGCTAGGGTAAGTACTACTGCAAGTGCTATGGGCTAAGATAGAGTCTGAAGAGAGAGCGTTTTCAGACTGTGGCGGAAGATTGGGAGCAAATCTGCAGTTCTGATTGCAATGCACATATGGCCCAAACAGTGGCTCAGACTCTGGACCCATTTGTTGGTCGCAGACACGTTGTTATGGGTCCCCTTTAGTTTTAGTTTCTTACGTTTGATATTTAATTATTTTAAAAGATATATTTTTTAAAAGCCTCAAATATTAGAATATAGGAACGGCTTGGTCAGAGTCCAAAGGAGTGAGATATCTTCCAATCACTAAATTCGAATAAGAAGAAATGTTGCTGATGTAAATATGTCTTAGTGCTTTTTCTGGTTCCATCCTCATGTCAGACTTGTGCTTTCATTTGAAATGTAACCATTCTACAAACCGAATACAAATTTCAATCAATCAAACCATGAATCTGAACGTTTTTTGTTTTTCCAGAATTTCCCTAAACGAGCCCCCCGGGGTCCAGAAGCTGTACCACAGGTCGTCCTCCCCTCCCCCCACCAAGGTGTTCTACCTCTCTGACAAGGAGCAGAAGGACTGGACCAAAGACGTGCAGGGAATCACAGAACAGTAAGGACCATTCTACTCACTTGGAATTCAGTATTTAAGCTGTGACGCTCCATCCAGAGATACTTCCGGGTCCATCGGAGCGGCGTTTGAACCGATCTGAGACTGGAGCAACCACTAAAGTCCCATGTTACCGCTTTCCTTACAACAACAAAGCTACTGGTCTCCCAAATCTGGCTGTGACAGGCCGTCCGCCCCACACTGAATACAATTGTCAGGTTTGGTTCTCCAAGCTGTTGTCATTGCCCTTTATTGCTACTACACCTAAAGCTATAAAGGAAACACTGGGGTATTATTTGAAAGGAAATGGCGGTTTGATGATAGCTAAAGGTATTGGGATTATCACTGCATGCTCTTGTTATGTTCCTTCATAAAGTAATTCATGTCATCTCGTGTCTCTCGTCAGCTACGTGAAGAGGAAAGGGATCATCATAAACGAGACCTGTGTGGTTCTGTATGGTCAGCTGTTGACTGGACGGAAGTATGTGCCCCGGGCCAACGGAGTGGTGGAGCTAGAGAAGCAGTGGGCCAAACAGGTCCTGTGTTTCGGCTACCAGGTCGTGGTTAAGGTACGCGTGTGGTTTGACTTGGCAGTCAGTGTTTCTATTTTAGTCTAGTCCTAGTCTTTGAAATGAATGTATGAAACTTAATTTAGTTTTAGTCACATTTTAGTCACCTGGAATGTTTTCGTGTTAGTCTAGTTTGGCTTTTTTCAGCATGAAACCAATTGCAAAATTACGTGCAACTCCTTGGGTCCAAACGGTTGCAATGAGTTGCATGTTGACCCTTTGGTGTGATATGGTCCATTGAATTCCATGCTTTGCATCGCTTGGGACAACACGCGTCAACGTGCAACAAGACAATATCACACCGCAGGGATATGCACTAAAACAGTCTTGGCCCTTTGGTGTGATTAGGGCTTTAAAGTATCAAAAGTAACTGATTATGCAGAATGTCCCATTTTGAGTTATCAAATGCCCGGTGTCTACTGTGCCTCTGATGTATTTCAACCTATTCAATTCCCTGATAATACTACATTGTAATCAGGAAACGTGTGCTTGTTTAAAGAAAATGTGTAGACGTTTTTATCTAGATCTTGTCGTCTTTTTCTCCAATATTTATATTTTGGCTTCTCCCCCTCTTTAAACCATATACTGTATGTATTCTCTCTCTCTATTCTTTATGCTCTCCGTGCATCTTTCAGGACCTCAAGGCCTTTGACTCGTCGTTGAACCGTTTCAGGACCTTGGAGGAGCTGTTCCCCCCCGCCACCACCGTCTTCATGGTGGGAAACCCCTACTACGGTGCCATAGGAGAGGTAATGTCTTCTTTACACTTCCATGTGTTTAATGTTGTCTTTTTTCTGCAAAATAGATAATAAATGTTCAGTATCACACACTGCAACTCAACTGCACAGCAGCATGTGTTTCACGAACGAACAAACTCACAGTTGAAATCACAGAGTTCAGTCTACATGAGAATTGACACTTGCTTAACAAACTCTGTTCGCCTGGTGATACTTTTCCACCTACTGGTGATATACTGGTACTTCCTTTACACAAGGTAGGCTTGTTATTTGTACTACAACTGCACCTTAAAGGGCTCATCACTCCGTGTTGTGTTTGGTGGAAACAGGTCCAAGAGTCCAGTGATGTCATCAAAGAAGGCCGGGTACGGGTGGTCTTCAGCGCACCGCACGAGCCACAGCTTGAAAGCTTGATCCAGAATCAGCATGTAAGAGAGGCTCTATATAATCTATAAAATAAAAACAAGTCTTAGGACAGTACTTACAGTCCTGACTATGTTATTGTATGTCCTACAGAAATACAGTGTGAAGTACAGTCCTGACTATGTCATTGTATGTCCTACAGAAATACAGTGTGAAGTACAGTCCCGGCTACGTCCTGGCGTCCCGCCTCGGTGTCACCAGCTACCTCGTCTCCCGCTTTTCCGGGAGCATCTTCATTGGCCGAGGCTCCAAGAAGAAGTGAGTGTTCGATCGATCCCACCTGCAGAAAATGTATTCCCAGTCAATGAGTGGTTTTCCCTCCCCCACCCGATCTCACAGAAAATAGTACATTATGTACAGAATTGCAATTCCGTACATGCACAACTAGAAAAAAACCCAAATCCGTAAATCTATACGGAGGCGTGGTTTTCACAAACACGGAGGTGCAATTTCGGGGCTGGGTGAGTTTGGATTTTATATTATTTACTATTCAATTCTGTGCCTATCGTGTTGTAACTCGGACGGGGCTGAGTTGGCTCATGGCTCTACCGAACTTCGCAACGCTCAGCACGGCGACTCAGTCGGCTAATGCCTCCCTCGGTGCTTCACGTGGCTCCAGTTCGGTAGAGACGGCGCCCCTCGGTCATTGTCAATGGGGAGGTATTTCAGTATAATATGTACGGATTTATCTCTGTATAATATCTACAGATTTATTTCAGTATAATATGTAAAGATTTGTGGGTGTTCTACTTGTGTATGTACGGAATTGCAGTTCCGTGCATATGCTACTAAACCCTGTGAGACCGGGTGGCCCTCCCACATGTTTACACACTGATTAAAAAGAACATAACATAATGCCTTTTCCTGTCTGCACTCACACACATTATGTTAATCGACTCGGTGCTTGTCACTCATATCTGTAACTGCTTCTTCAAACGGTGCCCCTCCTTTAGTTCAATTGTTTGTCGTCATTGCTCTCTTTTTGCTGCTTTGTGTCTTTTTCCTCCCTGTTGTTTGCAGTCCCTGTGGGGAGCAGAAGGTCAACGTTGGTCTGAACATGAAGTTTAATAAGAAGAACGAGGAGGTTCCAGGCTACACCAAGAGAACGGAGAAGGAGTGGCTCTACTCTTCTGCTGTGGAAGAACTACTGGCTGAATACCTGGACAGGTAGAGTGTGTGTGTGCGTGCGTGTTGTATGACTTAACCACTTGAACCTCAGCACTAGGTGGAATGTTCTTTTACTAAATATATTGTGTTTAACACATTTACACCGGGAAAGCATCTGTGTCATGTTAGATTTTATACGTTGGCAAAAATAGCAGGTGTACATGCTAACTTATCGTCACTTAGTTCCGAACCCCAAAAGTACAGAGAGATGTCCGAATTCTATTATTGGAAATATGAGTTCCGACCCCGAGCAGTACCAATAAGTCGCTGACCGTACCCATACAAGACCCTAGGTCCTGTAGGTCTTTCTTGATGTAGTCTACACAGTAGAGGTCCTACTTCCTGACTAAAGTCACGTGATGCAAGGCACGCAGGTAGCTCGCCTCCCACTGGCCGGAGGAGGGGAAAAAGGGTGGGGGGGGGATGTGATCGACGCCAGGTCCACTTGCGTATTAGTGGAACTTTCAGCCGTCATTTCACTGTCGGAGCTTTGAGACCCGATTCATACAGTATCTCGGTTCCGACCCGGACCCAGAGTCACTTGGAACCGTGAACAAGCTGTGTCCGGGTCGGATTCCCCCGGGTACCGGTATCTTCGGATCTCAGGGTTTAGCCGAAGACCTCTTATCAGGGAGTTGAAAGCCGGGATCTCCACCAGCATCATGTGTGGTGTTCCTGGGATCTCCACCAGCATCATGTGTGGTGTTCCTGGGATCTCCAGCAGCATCATGTGTGGTGTTCCTGTCCTGCAGGTTCTCTGAGGTGTTTGATGCCGTGTCCAGAAACAGCCAGGATGACGTGTTCTATGAAGACGACATCTGGCCCGGCGAGGATCAGAACGGGTATGAGAAACGCATACTGCCATTTTGTCATCGTCACCCTCTTAAACTAATATTTTGAGGATTGTTGTTATTATTTTTTGGCCTTAGCCAGCTCCTCGTGACACCGGCCACCTCTGGTAAAATCGCCAAAGTCCTAATTGAAAAGGATCATGCTGATCCCGCCCCTTTTAGTAAAATGGGTGTGACTTAGGGGACAAAATAAGTGGCCTAAGTCAATGGTTTTTTGATGTCATCAGGAGTAAGTCAGTAAGTAAATTGGCTAAGGTCTAAGGTTTTAATCCTATTTAATTAAATGTAATCATATTCATATTATATGTTGCATACTGTAACTGACGGTGTTATTTATATATTAACCCTTTCCCAACATACAGTAGGACGAGATTGGACGTGATGGCCACCAGGGGGCGCCATTTCATTTATTTATTTATTTTTTGGCTATTTTATTTCTCTATGGGAAAATGAATGGCATGAAATCTCGGGCAGGGAAAGATTTAATAGACATAAATTGTTATAAAAGTTTTTGTTGAAATTATTGACTTGAATGACTTGACGAAT
Source organism: Benthosema glaciale (assembly GCA_900323375.1). Classification (NCBI taxonomy): domain Eukaryota; kingdom Metazoa; phylum Chordata; class Actinopteri; order Myctophiformes; family Myctophidae; genus Benthosema; species Benthosema glaciale. The sequence goes on from OOFJ01102812.1 coordinate 10,060, forward strand.
GGCTTAGGCCATTCGTTTAAGAAGAGGTCTTCGTCTAAGAAGGCGACGACGATATTATTTTTTTCTATGCTTGGAAATAAGACCCGAGTCTCGATTTGTTCAGGGGGAGATCAGTTTTAATGACCACACGGCCTAGATTATGACGAGTACGCCGCTCCCTTCCTTCCCCACGCTGCAGGGCAGAGAAGGTCATGGAGGTCTCCTCCTGGTTGAAGAGTCTCCCAGCCAGCTCCATAGGCCGTGCCTCCTGTTCCCTCCAGGTGCTGGACTTTCCCATTGTGGAGAAGATAGAGGAAGAGGTGGAGAGAGTCAAGGTATGAGACGGACCTCTGTGTTTGTTAACTTCTGTCTACTGTCACTGGGATCGTTCTGTTTATTAAAGGTAGAGTCAGTGATACGTTTTGGTTAAAACAAAACAAAAAATGTTAAATTTTTAAATCACTATATTCTGATAGTAATCAATGCTAATAATTGCTATAGAGTATTTGTTCAGTAACAGGGGTTTCCCTGTCTCTCCGGCTCTTTAATAAACAGAAAATACATTTTCAGGTTTGTGTTCCAGTTCCAATTTTGTCTGCTCATTTCTTTAGTTAGTTAGTTAGTTAGTTAAATAGTTAGTTAGTTAGTTAGTTTCATTTATTGTCCACAATGTGGAAATTTGTCTTCGGTCTCATAACAATCACAACTAGACAACAGCAACAACACTTACACACAATTATGTTCATGGCAAAAAAGCAGGACAACAGTGAGAAATACATTAAAACAGGTTTAACGAGACATGGTATCATTTAGTGCCTTAATGGCATTAGGAATAAAAAGAATGTTTAAAGATGTTACGGTTAGCTTCAGGTATTAACCGTAACATCTTTAAACATTCTTTTTTTTCACTTGTTTAGTCTGTATCCTGACTGCGTTCTCTATCCTGATTGGATCAAATTGGTATCCCAGTTTCAGTTTCTGAAAATGCATTTTCTGTTTTAATAAAAAACTGGAGAGACATGGCGACTCCTGTTACTAAACAAAATCTCTGACTCTATAGCAATGAGTACTGCTCACAATATAGAGCTTTTTAACCCTTATGTTATCCAATGATAATCACTTACACTACCTTAAGTGTTCTTTTACGTCTGTTAACCATTCTGTAATTTCACTAATTTCTCTCTTTCTCTCTCAGGTGAAGAAGAGCACTAAGAAAGTACGCGTGACAGTCAAGCCTCATCTCCTGTTCAGGGTGAGTCTGATGCTATAGTTTCTACAGTGGGACATTTGGGAGGGATGGCTTCAGATACAATCTTGTGTGATTTTCTTTTGCTGTAACCTTAAAGGTTACACAGTTTACACTCTGCCAACTCGAGTCGATGTGTTAATTTGTGCGATCACTCAAGTGAGAAAGAAATCCATGATTACTGCACACCTTTTAGAATGGCTCGGTTGTCCGTCACCACTCGCTACGATTGATTTCAGTCATTTGGGTTCCATAGAAGCCAGCGTGTCTTCTGTGAAAGCCTGCTGTGCACCGAAAATAGTCGATCTACAAGCTCAAAAGACGTTGCGCTGCGACGTGTCGTGAGCGTAGTGTAGATTGACTATTTTCGTGATCAAACTAACAACAGAATACCAGTTTAGAAGCATCTTCCAGAAACATGAATGGTCTCAGAAATGTCATGATTACTTTCGGCCTAAAACATCATCAGTACATTTCCAGTCTTAGAGATTTTATTTTTGCTTTATTCCGTGAGTATCCATTGTTTAACCCTTTCTAGACGCGACCCTTTTTGGTGTTTCAAGCATTATGTTATGCTTTAGCTAAAAATAGCAGATCTACAAGCTAATCGTGTGTGCGTGCGTGCGTGTGACTGTGTGTGTGTGTGTGTGTGACTGAAATTGATTTATTGAAGATTCTGACTTCCAAATGTAAATCATTTTTGTCT
>OOFJ01102828.1:0-11603 GCA_900323375.1 Benthosema glaciale
TAGCCTAAGATTTAGTCTCTCGTAGAGACGTATAAATAAGAGAAATATAAAGCTTAGGCTACACCAATACCACGTTCACATACCATAGGGATAGCAACTGAGCCCTATCAGCAATATTAGACATTCAGTCCCGGGTAGCTTCTGTTCAGCTGCGGAATTAGACAACCAGTCGATCCGTTATATTTTACAATAACCTAAAGGCCTTATTATTAAATTAATTTATAGGCGGTACAAAAGTAATTGATTGAATTAGGCTTCCGACTTTGTCCCTGGTTACTTCCCGTAGTTGTTGTCCTCTCATCCAGGCGTTCCGGAAGAAACACACTCCTAGCGCACACACACACAGGGACGGAGGTCGAGATTAATCAACACTGCGACTGCGAAACAAATAAAAAAACATCTAGCATTAACAATCAGCCCCGCAACAAGGGCAACAACTTTGGCCTCTCCATCATGTTGCTGTGCCGTATTTCGGCAGCGAGCCGAAGTCTGGCGAGATGGGGGTCAGCAGTACGCAGCTCTGCGCCGAGCCACCGGAGCGGTGCTGCTGCTGTCCTCCACCACCACCCCGCGCTCTCCTTCAGCTGTAGCCGCCCTCGGAGCGTCGGTTCGGGGGAACAACAACAACACAAGCCCGCAGAAGAGGCTGCTGCTGCTGCTGCTGAGGGACAGTACCGGGACAGCGTGCTGCTCCCCCGCACAGACTTCCCCATGAAGCTCACTGGACAGAAGCTGCTGGACCGAGAGCTTCACATCCAGCAGGTAAGAACGTAAGAAGAGACACCTGTCAGCTGTCACCGAGCCGAGGCGAGAGACAGTCACATTGGACGAGGAGCTAATCTAAATTTAAAGCTCCACTGTGTCGCTGTTTTTAATTAATTATGATGAAGTTAATACAATGCAACTTATATACAATTGGGGTGGTTCACTGTAAGTTGTACCGGTATTTGCTTTCACTGCTCTTCTATTGAGACATTTAGATGGAGTGTCTAATTTGACATGGCTGGTTGACAAGCAGTACTATCTGAAGGTCAAAAGCATAAAAGAAGAAAGAGTTTCAGCACACAAATTCAGCACTTGCGCAGGCGTTATACAAGAATGTGTGTAACGTGAATGCTAGATTCTGGGTTCTTGATTATGTTTGACATGAATCCTCCTCCTCAACTTGATCTTTGTATGGGGCAGGAGTGTGCTTTCGCAGAGCTGTACTCATGGCAGAGAGAGAGAAAGGCCAAGAAAGAGTTCTGCCTTCATGATGGACCCCCATATGCAAACGGTGACCCCCACGTTGGACATGCACTAAATAAGGTAATGCATTCCTAGACTTGGCCTTGTCGTGCATTTTCAGCTATTATTTCATACCAGAATGTGACTGGACAATTAGACATGATGGTAAAATGTTCTGCACATCACATTCATTCTAAGTGCTTTATCAGGTGCATTACAATACATTCACACACATTTACACACCCTGTAAGCGTAAACCCTACAAGGCACCATCATGCACCTCAAGAGTAGTTGTGGTTACGTCCCTGGTGCCCCTTGAGCAATATTCCTCTCAGTTCCCGGTCACCCATTCTACCTCCAGAGCAACTGACATTATCTGGTCAACCTATAACTTTATTGCTGGCAACTGTAATTTATTGTAACGCCTTCCTGTTAAATTATGTATTGGAATATGATAAAACATGTTATTAGTCCATCTAATGATAGTTGCACAGCATAAACAAAAGCTTGAAGCCTGATTTCCAGCATCCGATCATACATACATTCTGACTGCCGATTAGGCAGTGTCACTTCACTGCATTTACTGTTTTGGTTTCTCTCTAGATACTGAAAGACATCCGTAATCGTTTTGAGATGCTGAGGGGGAGGCAGGTCCACTACGTGCCTGGCTGGGACTGCCATGGCCTGCCCATCGAGCTGAAGGCTCTGGGGGAGCTGGGAACCAGTGACCTCAGCCCTCTGCAGGTCAGACAGAAAGGTGAGGTTATGTCATGTGTTTGGGTCACTTCACACGTTCATATGCACTTAAACCTTGCACACCATTTATTGACCAGCTGCGCCTTTTCTAAGCGTGTACGTACTGTACTTTCTATAGCGTTCATATGTTATTATATATACATTTCTCTCCTTCCCCAGCGCGTGAGTTTGCAGAAGGAGCCATAGCCCGACAAAGGGCAGCATTCCAGCGTTGGGGAGTGATGGCCGACTGGGACAAGTGCTACTATACTTTTGATGGGTCTTACGAGGCGGCACAGCTAAAGGTCTTCCAGGACATGCATAGCAAGGTAGGTGATGGCACTTTATTTTTTTTACACTAACTGTTAAATTATCTACAATGACCTTTTGACTTGTATATCCGGGAATATATTGACATCAGTAGTTGTTACAGGTATAATTGTCATTTACGGTTATACTCTGTGCTCTTCTTCAGGGGCTGATCTACCAGGACTACAAACCAGTCTTCTGGTCTCCATCCTCCAGGTAGGAAGCACACATAACTACCACAGTACTACACCTGCTGTTCCTATTTATTTATGCTCCATTTGATCCTTTCCTACACCGATTCATGGGCCGGCTCAAAGACTCTTTTCAGTTCCTCAGTCTCCTGCATCTTATTCTCCCTGTCTGCAGGACGGCCCTAGCGGAGGCAGAGCTGGAGTACAATCCGCAGCATGTCAGCAAAGCCATCTATGCTACATTCCATATAGCTACACTTCCACCTAAGCTGGCTGAGGAGATGTCGGGTAACTCACACTAAACCCTTTGCATTCATTTGTAGTGCTGTTACGATTACAAATTTAAGTTTCACGATTCATTGTCACACTAATTATTATTGACGATTTCTTTGTGTTTTTGGCATTGAACATTGGAACAAAAAATATATATAAAAATCATTTTCGTACATGTCGTAATCAAATATTAATTTACACGACATTAATTTTATAAATAGCTGATCTACAAGCTTACAATGCGCCACAAACGGATGCGTTGAAAGCTTGTAGATTTTTCTGCTTTTTTTTAATGTACTTTATGAACATTTTTCAACATCGAAACAAAATAATTATCTCAAATAAGTGCGATTGTGTAATAATAATTGTTGACAGGCCAATTAATTCATTTTTACAATATAGAAGATGATGTATTGGTTTCATATTGTCTGTATGTATATTCAGTGGATCTGGGCAGTTTGTCGGTGTTGGTGTGGACCACACAGCCATGGACCATCCCTGCCAACCAGGCCGTCTGTTACATGCCCAACGCCCAGTGAGTACACTGTGTTAACCCTGAGTATACAAAATGTAACCAGATGGATCATTAACAGGTCCATTTGGTTATACTTTTGCACTCTGGGAGTTACTAAAAAAAATACTACACCCACTACTACACCCACATTCCTTAGATCACGTTAACAACAATATAGTGCTGGGAAAGGATATCAAATAGGGGTGAAATGTTACTTGACCCAAGAGTAAAGATGAATCTAACCTCTATAATGTCTAGTGTTGTTGCGAATGCTTAGTAACTGTATGCAAATGTTGTGTTGATAAAGGTACTCGGTGCTGAAGAGGGCAGACAGCTCAGAGCTGATGCTAGTGGCTACAGAGCGCACGGCTAGCTTGGCAGCACTGTTGGGCACAGAGCTGGAGACTTTGGGCACATTCACAGGTAATAGAAATGCACTCAGAATCAAACACACACACTTCTCAGTGATGGACATTCACGGCAGTCATCCATCCATCTAGTTTTTAACTACTTTGACCCCATATATGGTTTCCCGGAGTTCCTCAGGGCTCTATACTAATGTCTTGATATAAATGACAATTTCACTGCACACGTTGTGTGCTTGTTGATATGCTATTTTCTGCGAAAGCCTTCCCCACAATAAGGATCCTGGGTTTCAAGTGGTTAATCTCCCTTGAAAAGCTATATTCACAAGACACACTTTACTATGTTAAACCCACTTCTTGGTCTCTCCCAACAAGGCTCTCAGCTTGAAGGTGGAGTTTGCAAACACCCCACAATTCCCGATAAGGAAGTGCCTTTATTGCCAGCCAATCACGTGACCATGGCGAAAGGAACAGGATTGGTCCACACAGCACCGGCCCACGGAATGGATGATTACAGTGTGGCTTCACAGTTTAAACTGTCTGTGGTATGCTCCCATTATGTTACTATTACTGAGTGGATGGTTACATTGTTGATTCACAGTTTAAACTGTCTTTATAATGGTCTTCTAGACTTCTACCTATCTAACAATAGGCGTTTTATTTTTCACGGCAGCCATATTGTCATGTAACAGAGTCTTTCCAGTGAGCCAACATGCATAATAGACCTTATGCAGACTGCGGCTATTTTGCCATTAAGTTAAGGGCAGGGTGGCAAGGGCAACTAGCCGGAATTTGCCATTGACAGCCCATAACTCCAAACAGAAAAGTCCTATCTGATTGTATTAAACAACGTTAAACTCGCCAAAATTGCAGCTGTACGAAAAGCTTGAATTATCCTCCTTCTATCTGCAAAGTGCTTGTTTCATAAAAATTCACCATAGACATGTTATAAGCACATTTTTATCAAGACATTCCTTGCAGGTGATTATTGTTCTAAGTGTGTGTGTGTGTGCGTGCCTGCGCGTGCGTGTTCTCCTGTAGGAATGCATGGTGGATGAGGATGGCAAGTTCACTGAGCTGGCCGGCCCTGATCTGCACAATCTGTCAGTGATGGGAGAAGGCACTGACAAAGGTAGGCACAGTGAAGAATACTGTGGTTTCATAAGAGAGGTTTCTGGCAAACTGCAACGATATTATCTTAAGTATCTATCTGACTGTGTTTGTGTGTGTGTGTGTGTGTGTGTGTGTGTGTGTCTGTGCGTCAGTGATCTCCATGCTGAAGGCATGTGGAGCCCTGGTGAAGGAGGAGCCGTGTGTGCACAGCTACCCGTATGACTGGAGGACCAAACAGCCTGTGGTCATCAGACCCAGTAAACAGTGGTTCATCAACACTGCCTCGCTCAAAGACAAGGCCAAGGTACTGTACTGACGGACTGCATGGATTTAAGTTGATTTCAGTCATTTTGATTCCACTAGAAGCCAGCATGTCTATGTGTCCGGCCCGGGTGTGTGTGAGAACAGGAGGTGCTGCAGAAGGTGCGTGTGATACCAGAGTCGGCGCGCGGCAGCCTGCAGGCCATGCTGGACAGGAGGACGTACTGGTGCATCTCCAGACAGCGGAGCTGGGGCGTCCCCATCCCCGTGTTCTACCACAAAGACACTGCAGAACCGCTCATCAACAAGTAAACAAGTGCACGGGCACTCGCACACACACACACACACACACACACACAAACGATTAAGTGGTTAACAGAGTAGTTATGGAATGAATATGGTTTTGCGGTTCTTGTTAACGACACACGCACACACCCTTCAAAGTGTATTTGTGGCATAAATCATGCACACATATATACACATACTCTGTCTCCTTGTTTGTGTTTCACGTAGACACACAGTGTCCCATATAGCCAAGCTTTTTAAAGAGAAAGGCAGTGACTGCTGGTGGGAGCTGCCCATGGATGAGCTGTTACCACCAGATGTGCTTAAGAAGGTCAGTGGCTAGTCTCTGTTTCAAACTGACTCTTTCCCCACTCACTGTACAATTGGCTTGTTGCTAATGTGTGTGTGTGTGTGTGTGTGTGTGCGTGTGCGTGCATGCGTGCGTGTGTGTGTCTAGAGTGGTGTAGGCCCAGTGGGTGACTATGTTCGAGGAGAAGACGTATTGGACATCTGGTTTGACAGCGGATCGTCATGGGCAGCGGTACTGGAAGGTAACCGTCTTTCATTCATTATATGGAATTTACTTAGAAACTACAGGAAATATCTTAACAGTTGATGATTATTATTGTAAATGAATTATCATTCAGGCCTGTATTAAAAGCAGCAGAGAGTACGCTCCCCTCTTTGGTAAGCCAAGGACAAGTAGCCTACAATAACTAATCAAATGGCCATTCATTAGCGATAGTGTGTGAAAGCTACTTAAACTTACGCAATGCGCTCTAGAGTGCTAACTGGCTTGTTCTGTCGAAGCTGTACAGGCTTTACCGTATGGATGAGAACCTTGGATTAACGCCCAGACAGTGCCACCTCAGCGTCGGCGAGTCATTGTGCTAAGTGTTTCTTTCAGTCAGCAGAGAGAATAGTCAACGTGCGGTGTGGTTCGGTTGTGTTGTCATTTCCAGAGGAGATGGCGGAGGATGGGGGAGACCCCGAGGGAGCAGACTCTCCTCCGTCTCGGTTCAGCTGGCTCCCTGCTTCCCTACGCAAACCCCTGGTCACAGGTTACTCAGCCAACCACATGCCTTTCTGTCGCAAAAAGAAAAAGAAAACCTAACACTCGCTTCCCCAAGCGCCCTCTTCGTCTTTAAATATCTTCTCTTATCTCACACAGTGTAAAACTTGCACGGTGCAGTTGGTTATTTATTTTCCTCCTGAAGCTAAACAGCCCTCAACCCTCTTTTTTTTAAAACTACCTCTTGTTTCTCCTTTGCATGTAGGCCTCCTGACAGAGCACATTGCTTGGGAGAGCACTGTGGCATTTCTATGTCTTGTTTTCCAGGGCCGGCCATTGATGTGGTCCGGTGTCCTGTTTTGTGGGCTGTCTCACCACGGCAGCTGACGGGGCTGACAAACCTTTGTCACATTTGCCTGTGATGTACACAGTGGTGTCTGTAATGGACTGTTACAATACGTCTGTAACCGTCCATCTACAAACCTGCCAGCTAGTTTAAAGAGCTTCCTTTCGGTTTCTGGGGCGGGGTTTCCCAAAGGCATTTAACCACGCACATAATCAGTAGCCCCTATTTTATACTTTGTTGTGCAGCAAAAATAGCCGATCTACAAGCTCACAACACGTCACAGCAGGGCCATTTTGGATATATTGGAACACTTTTAAAACGTTTAGCCTACAGTATATTGACATGCCTCAAATCGGGGCATGAGGGTGGAAAGGTGTATACGTTCCACAGAGCTCTCTTGAACACATCATTATTTATTATTTCATAAAGAAGGGTGGACTTCCTGCTAGGACTGTCGCACCTCCAATGGTGCCCATGGTGGACTATGCATGGCAGGGGTGTCCTCTTCCCTGAGCCAGGCCTAAACCTGACCGCATACCAAAGAAAGAAAAAATGTGTGTGTGTGTAAACGTATAACAACAGTGGTATCGTTTAGCCTCTGGGAAACCTAACCCTCTTCTATGTACAAAAGATTGGTCCACTCCTGCCAGAAGGTCTATTGGTCAACGGTTATTTTGTCAAGGCATGGGTGAAAGGTTTTGTGTCTGGTCATTGGGCCGGCCGTAAAAGCAATTCTTCTGTCGTGTTGCAGCATCCCGAATAACACATGGTCATGGCCTCTCTTGTCTTTCTAGACTTCCATCCGTGGTGGACAAACTACTCTGTTATGCCCGATACTAATCTTTTGTGCAGTCAGTGCCTCTGTGTCTTGTCATGTACCTTTCCACGTAGTTCACACTTTGCTCTGACGTAGTTAGTTGGTTCTGGAATGACTGATTAATTATTGTTCCCTGGCTGTGTGTGCGCCTCCAGACTCTGACTCCAGGGCCGATGTGTACCTGGAGGGGAAGGACCAGCTGGGCGGGTGGTTCCAGTCCTCGCTGCTCACCAGTGTGGCCGTGAGAAACAAAGCACCCTACAAGTCAGTATCAACTTCTGTCAAGTCACATACATTATGCTAATTAATTAAGTGCGTGTGTGGAGTACAGTGATGCATAGATGCCCGTATTATTGACCCTGCACTGCAGCAGGGGGAATTCAGAGACAGTACAGCAGTAAAAGTGTGTGTGTGAGAGAGATTTCTTGTGTGAAATGCAGAGGATACTCCATCACAATGCCACATAGCTACAATAATGACCTCCTGTGTCATGGGTTTGAGATACTGATGTTCCGTGTGTGTGTATCTACACAATGTCTTTGTCTAGGTCTCTGGTGGTCCATGGGTTCGCCATCAGTGAGACAGGAGAGAAGATGTCAAAGTCTGTCGGCAACGTGGTGGATCCTGACACCGTCATCAACGGAGGAACGGTAGGATGGGTGGAGAGAGTTAACGGCTTAAGAGGGACAATTTAAGCCATATTTGAATTTGTTTGTTTTTCATGATCCTAGGATGTAGGATGCCAGGCTAGAAATGCATTCCACTAATTGAGTGTACTGTCAAGGCTCATACAGACTCTAGTTTAGGTGATAACTAATTCACTGCGGTGTAGTTTTTTATCACTTCACCCTGGAGTATGTATGAGCCAGGGTGAAGTGATAAAAAACTACACCGCAGTGAATTAGCTATCACCTAAACTGGAGTATGCAGGAGCCTTAACTGTTCTTATAAACCAGTGGCAATTTGAATTGACAAAAAATCCCTCTCGTCACAATCACACATTCATGAGTAACAACTCATCCCTTTTCTATCAAAACTTGACTTTGTCCTTTTGACCGTCTTGCCTTCCACTTACCTCCTTAATGTGTCTCCCTCCCTCTCTCTCAGGACCCCAGTACGCCAGCGTATGGTGCAGATGCGTTGCGCTGGTGGGTGGCAGAGTCCAACGTATTCTCTGAGGTCCAGATTGGACCCAGTGCGCTCAACTCTGCCAGAGAAAGCATTAATAAGGTATTGATCGCGTGCGTAATGTAGGAAAAATGGGCTCAAACAACAGGAAGTGAGGTGCTTTCCTAAATGGATAGAATGCCCATTGAAAATGAACAAACAGAAGCATTTTGATGAGTCTATCTAAAAACGGCTGTACTCACTGGTCATGCCTTTCCTTCTCAGCTGAGAAACACACTGAAGTTCATGCTGGGCAACCTGGGTGGTTTTGATCCCCGGACTCAGGCTGTGGACCCCAAAGAAATGCACTACGTCGACCAGTACATGCTGCACGTGCTCCGTGAATACGGCATGAAGGTGAGTGGCTTGAACCCCAGCATCCATATTCTCGGGGGGGAACACTTGCCAAAAAATAGCCGATATACAAGCTCACAATGCACTGCATTGTGAGAGGAAAAAAAGGAACGGTCCAAGTACAGCCAACTCGGGTCCAGTTTACTAAAGGACTACTCATACTCCACTTTTAGGTGATAAGGTGAACACCGAAAACGACAACATGGCGATACGCCGCGGTGATAAGCGACTCACCGCTCACCCAAAACACAACTCTCTGTTTTTTACTAAGAACAGTTTATCACCTAATACTGGAGTATGAATAGGCCATAAGACTAGAGGGTTTAAGTGGATGATGTGTGTGTGTGTGTGTGTGTGTGTGTGTGTGTGTGTGTGTGTGTGTGTGTGTGTGTGTGTGTGCACGCGGAAGGTAATGGATGCCTACAGTGAGTTTGACGCAGGCAGAGTCATCCGCATCCTGCAAGCTTTCATCTCCAGAGACCTGTCCAGCTTTTACTTTAGTATCATCAAGGACAGGTAAGCGTAAGCCATTACATTTATATATCGTTGCTTTCGGGCAGAAACCTCTTTTCTCCATATTCTACACTTCCACACACGCTCTCTCTCTTTCCATCATGGACTGTGTCTCTCTCCCATCCACCCCGGCAGGTTGTATTGTGATGTGGAGGATTCTCTGGGCCGGCGGTCGTGTCAGACGGTCTTAGAAGAGATCCTAGACGGAGTGACGCGGTCCATAGCTCCCATCCTGCCACACCTGGCTGAGGACGTCTACCTACATGCACCTGGACATGACAGTATGTGTGTGTGTGTGTGTGTGTGTGTGAGAGAGCGAGCATGGCTCCACTTGTTTCATTCAGGGATGGGCGATACGATTTCAACCATTTGCCTTGATTACGATTAATGAACCATTATCTACAAAAATAATAAGTCAAGTGAAAATAAAAAGCAGACCTACCAGCTCACACAACTCATTGCATCATGTCATGTGAGCTTGTAGCTCACGTATTTTCACTATTTCTTTTTAGCCCATTTGTACAGACCATTATACAGCGAAGTATAATACAGGGTTAATGTCTAGTTAGTCCATTCTAATAAAATTTAGAAAAACTGTCTAAAGTAGCAGATCAAGTTTCCAGCTTGTAGTTCTGCTACTTTTGATGCTTTTGTGTGAATGCTCTAGTATGATCCAATTTGAGAAAAACACAAAGTTTGAATATGGAGATAAGAAAAACTTGGTTAAAGGTTGGTTTTGATCTATTTTAGGTCAGCTCTACTGTCAAGCTCTCTTCAGGACAGGAGTCTATTGCTGTGTTCACACACACACGGGCAGATGCAAAGATACACTGTCTACCATTAATTTTCATTGGAAGCCAGTGTCATGAAAATACAAAGATGCATTCGATGTTTGTAGCTGTGACAAAGAAGTTGAACTGGTAAAAATTTTTTTTTTTTTTTGTAGATTACCATTTTTCTATCTCATCTGCCAGTGTGAACGCAGCTATTATAGTCTCTGTGAATGGAAGCCTGTCAGTGCAGGTGTGTTGCCAGCATGCTCACAGGGAATCCTCCCGGTCCCGGTCTTTGTTTTGCTGCAGAGGGAGAGACGCTGTTTCAGAGCGGCTGGATCAAAAGCAGCTCGGTGTGGCGGAGGCCGGGCCTGGAGGAGGCAGTGGAAGGGGCGTGTGCCATCAGGGACTCCTTCCTGTCCTCCATCCCGGGGAAAAACGCTGCGCAGTACGACCTCACCGTCGCCATCGACCCTGGCCTCCTGTTTGAACTCATGGAGGTGAGGCTTAAAGGAACATTCCGTGATAGAAGGCTTTCTTACCTTTTTATTTGCAATTGATTAACATCCAAAAAAGTGGTCCAGTTATTTTGTGAAAAAACCCACCTTATTGGCTGTTTCCCCTACACCACCATAAGCTTAGAATGGGGCGTGGGATGTTGTTCAAATTCGCTTATTTACATCGCTCCAAAATGCAATTATTTTGTATATATCATTCATGTCTCTCCTTGAAGTCAACAGTGTGCTAACACTCACACTTTACTGCATAGTTACGGCGTTGCTGTGTATCACCGAGTCTGAGCTCACATTTTAGGGCGAACATTTTGAGAAGTCTAAAGTGCTCTAAACATTCCTCTTCCCTGTATCCCATCCCCCAGTCTCTGCAGGTGGAGCCCACCTCCACCTCCTCCCAGCTGACGGAGCTGATGATGGCAGCCAGGACCACCCTGTGCAGCTCCTTGCCCAGAGACCTGCCCGCCGACACCCTGTTCAGCAAGGGCAGCTTTCTCATCAACCTGGAGGGTATGTTCATCCATTATTAAAAAAAAAAAAAAAAGATATATATTCATTACTTTTCAGGATTCAAATTCAAAAGTAGCAAAAGCAGCAGATCTACAAGGCTGTGGATCTGCTACTTTTGGATGTGTTTGTGTGACACTGTAGTATGATCAGGTTTCTGATTTCAGGATGTCGTCTTTTGGATTATGGTAAAAATATGAATCTGTGCAATTATATAACAAATACTTTTTATTATCTGTCGTTTATAGGTGGTGTTATACGCGAGGACAGCGCTTACAGCATTGCGGTGGTGCCCACCTCGGCCGCCCGATGCCCGCGATGCCGTCGCT
>OOFJ01102854.1:0-11519 GCA_900323375.1 Benthosema glaciale
GTATGGGCGGAACAGCAGTCTTTCCGTAACAGTGGGAAAACACGGACGCCAACTTTCTCGTTATCACATAGTCCTACAGAGGAAGAAAACAGCTTCCTAATTATCACACATTTCTAAAGGAGAAAAAGAGCTTCCTGGTTATTGACCAATCAGAATCAAGCATTCAACCAAGCTGTGTAATAACTAAGTGTGTATTAAAGAATGTCTGTGCTACCTTGCTGGTGACGAGCATGCTGAACATGAGGGGTAGGCCTGTGGAGATGAGCTCCTGGCTGTAGTCCTCGGCCCTGACCGAGGAGAACTCTGTGAGGAGGGAGAGGATCAGCTCATCCCTGGACAGCTTCTGACAGCTCTGGAGAGTCTCCAGCCACACATGGAGCCTCCATGGAACACCTGGATGGAGGAGAAGAGGGACTGTTAGCAGCACCCTGTAGCAGGGAGGGGGAGTGAAGTCATACTGCATGAACTAGTGTTTCCCAAACACTGGGTCGGGACCCATTTGTCACGGACCAATTTAACCGAAATCACCAGTATTTCCACTTCTCAGATACTAAACGACCACCATGCCGTGCGGCGTGCACCATGATCCACCCATAACGTAGATAAATGTTAATGAAAATCATTACCTTAAGTTGCCCTTGATTTTAACATTGGAGCATTCAGTGATTTGGAAAAAAAAACAGTCCGCCCCGGTAACAAGATGTGCACATGCACATGCTCTACAGTGGAGGAAAGTGCAACAGGCCAACAGCCTGTGCACGAGGCCCGCCCCCACTCCATCATGATTGGTGGAAGGCCCCTCTCATCCTGATTGGATGAAGGCTTTGTCATCCGCCACCAAAACCGAATCAAGGGTTTTTTTTACCACGGGCTCACTGGGGACAGAGAGGAACTCTTTATATGATCAGCACATTCCATATGGGGAGGATTATTCAAAAACAGAAGCGATATTTGAATTAAGTGAAATCACTGAATATAGCTTTATGGTTTTTTTTACTCAATCATCTCTTCCGGGTGGTTCCATTTGTTCTGAAGTGTCACGGCCCCTTGGCCTGGCCTGCAGGGCCTATGCTTTCTATGCTGTGGTATACTGCCCTGTGGTATACTGCCCTGTGCCTTTCTCCCATGCAGATCCTGTGGGCGTCGGCCCACTTGTGACTCATCCATTAGGTGCATTGGGAGCACCTGGCCAGTGCTCTCAGTCTTATGCTGACAACAAACACAAACAGAGCGGACCATACATTCCTGCGGTATGGCTAATGACAGCATTGCGTACCCATTGCTCTGAGCTCCATGGTGACATCCAGGTAGCCATGCTCTGCGCTGTAGTAGGCGGCCTGTTGCAGAGCCCTCATCCTGGCCTTGCATAGCCTGGGCGCAGGGCCGGCCGACACACTGAGGGTGGATGTCTGTTTGTGAGCGTCACCTTCCTTCTCCCCCGCCTCCTCCACTCCTTCAGCCAAGATCTCCTCCAGGGAGAGGATGTCCTCCTTCCTCTGCTGTGGCTGCATCAGCAGCCTCCTCAGCACATTTCTGTACAAGACACCAATGAAACGATCATGAATCCCTGGGGGAGATGGAGTCACTGCAGCGCAGCGGCAGGGAAAAAGCTTAAACATAAATCAAGTTAGACCATTCAACATCCCGACAAAACACGAAAAGACTAAAATAATCAGAAATGCCAATACTCCTCAAAGGCACCGTCTCCGTAGGTTTTAGGAACAGCAGTACAGAGTGATCGGAAAAGCTGCAATACAGAATGTTGCGGTATACTGTAAATAAGTTAATTATTAGACCACCTACTGTACTATAATACACACAGCGAAATCTGGAGAGTTCATTTCAGCTTGTAGCACAGCTTGTAAATAAGCTAATAGCTAAGAGACCTTTTGATTGTACCATTTGTGGCGAAAGCTTGTAATACTCGCACAGAAGAAAATCCTTTACCTGTACTTTTTGTGGAAAAAGCACTCAAACTTTCTTTCTTTTACTGTCTTTATCACCTTACATCACCCCCTCAGAGTGAGGCTGGTATTATTATTAGTATTAGTATTAGTAGTAGTAGTAGTAGTAGTAGTAGTATTAGTATTAGTAGTAGTAGTAGTAGTAGTAGTAGTAGTAGTAGTAGTAGTAGTAGTAGTAGTAGTAGTAGTAGTAGTATTAGTAGTAGTAGTAGTAGTAGTAGTAGTAGCAGTACCAGCGGCAGTAGTGTTCAGTGCCCACCTGTGTCCATGTGCAGCAGCATAGCTGAAACAGTTCATGTCCTCGTACAGTGGAGATGTCAGAGAACTCCCATGATGCACTCTGAGCAGAGGATCTGCTCCGTGGGCTAGGAGCAGGCTCACCATGTCATAGTAACCTTAAAAGGATGGAGAACGTGTTCAATCAACCCTCAGAGGGCCATGAAATAGTACGGTAGAACTTATGGTTCATTAAATAAGGGCTCCTGCATAATTGTCATGGGTCCAAGATACAAGCACCTCTCTGAATGTACCTGTATGTGAAAGAGTACAGAACTTAATGAATCTTTATTGTCTCCACCAACATACCAAGCCTGACAGCCGAAGGCTATATACTATGTTTTCGGCCCTGTCCGTCAGTGTGTTTGACTAGCAATAAGAATGAAAGACCAACCTTTCTTTTTGATTTTCCTACTCCTAGACTTTCAAAGTTCACTCAGCATCATCATGATGTAACATGTCTATTTGCTCAGACACAACATACTGTATGACGTACATCTTTCATTCATTTTCAATGGGAATTGAATCTTTGTTTAGGACAAAAATACAGATTTTCTCATCCACATAAGATGTAAAGTTCTGTGAATGGGTATTTAATGTTTGTGTAATACTAACACCTACACTAATAGCTGAATATAGGAGGGGCCCCTCAAATGTTCAGAATTGGTCAAAATATTATGTATAAAATAACTGAATTTGAGGTTAAATGTGAACACTCGGGGTGGAATTTGCCAGTCCCCCGCAAATGACACCCCTGCTCTAGCTCCTTTCTTCCACAAGGAGGCAGTAGCCTTCCTCACCAGCTTCAGTTTGACAACATCCCCCTTCCAGCAAACCATGGCAAAGAAGAGTACACTGTCACTGGTTACTGCAAACTGGTAGAACACCACCACATTTACAGTACAACATCACAACCAACTTACAACTAATTTAACATTTTGGCCCAGGCCGGCCCACCAGAGGGTTGGCCCACCGAGCATATGCCTGGTACGTCCTGTGGCCAATCCAGGCCTGACACCTGCAGAAACCTGTTGCACACATTGAAGGGGATGAGCCTCTTCAGTGTGTGTGTGTGTGTGTGTGTGTGTGTGTGTGTGTGTGTGTGTGTGTGTGTGTGTGTGTGTGTGTGTGTGTGTGTGTGTGTGTGTGGGTGCGTGTGTGTGTGTGTGTGTGTGTGTGTGTGTGTGGCCATCCACCTGCAGCAGACGCCAGCTGGAGTGGAGTCTCAGCACAGCTGTCCTGATCGTCCATCATGGCTCCTCCCTCCACGTCTGCCCCCGCCTCCAACAACAGCTAACAGCGCAAGAAAAGCCTGAGTTATACTTGTGCTACTTATACTTATATGTATATACATTCTAAACTGAGCCGTTTGATCTGGTTTAGAAAAAATAAGAAGAATCATGCTTGGGTGGTGTGTCGTGTGTTTTTGTTCCCTACATGATGTGAATGAATTTAATCTCTCTACAGTGGTGGGGAGACACTCACTGTCTCCCCACCAGAATCTCTCAGTTTTGGGAAATACCATTACTTTATATATTCACCTGTATTCATTAATTGATCTGATTATGCAGAAAACAGTTATGGCTATCAAAATACTATCTTATTTTGTATGATAAGTACAATTCTGTTGTAACTCAAAGAAAGACTTTGGCATTAAACTAACGGTACCCATAACACTAACCAAAGAAAACTCCCTAACTTGTAATTGTATTGAAATTGTAACAGCAATAGTTATTTAAATATCACCACATTTGTAGTAGTCATCGCTTTTCATAGGATATCACATTGCATTTCTCATACAATCTGAAGTGAGAACACGTTGACACTATTCAGTTTTTCATCCAAGTATCAGTTAAGAAACTGGTAGTGTCTCAGCTACCCGTTAAAAGATACTGGTACACATACTTTAGCAGAGAGTCAGTGGCCGTACCTGAGCCACGGAGAGATGCCCGTGCAGCACAGCGAAGGTGAGTGCCACCCAGCGTCTGCTGCCAGGGTGGACACACGGATGTCTAGGAGAACAGCCTGGGATCTGAAGCAACACAAGGAGGAAACAGTCAAACATAACATGCACTGTAAGAAGGTGACAACTGACCACAGGGCAGAGAGGAAGGATGAATGTGAGAAATGTCTGAAGCAGAGCCAGATCAATAGGTTGGTCTATTCAGACTGATAGTGGCAACTGATAGTGGCAACATACATTACACAAAGTGTACTTCATGTTTTCATTCAACTGTCACAATGTCACAACTTGCATCCAGTTGCAAACACTGCAGAGGTTTGGACTTAGCCTGGCATGGCCAGACTATTATCGCTGCGTTAGTCTGCGTAGTTAGTGGGATAGTGCGTGAATAGTGGGCTCTGATTGGCCACGCATAAAACTGGGGTGAGCGAAAAACTGGGGTGTAATTCAAATTGAGGAGTGCCAGACCCATTGTGTAAAGGGCCTTTCAAATTGGACGCGATATAACGAGCCTATAGTTAATTTCCAATTAAATCTGCATTTTTGCGTGGAGAAGTTGCGGTGCGACAACGCAAGCGTATTTACATGAGCGTGGTCCCCTTGAATTTGTTGCGCGCGCGCGAATCCAGGTCTGGTACACACGCCCTCGCGGGCGTGTGTACCAGACCTGGATTCTGTTTAACTTTTTTCTACGCTCGCGCCCCTCATGTGAAGACCTATAGCAGACCTGTCGTTGATCCAGGCAACAACGTGTGCGTTCATCGCTTCTCGTTTGAAAGGACCTTAATGCATAGGATAACTTACGTGACCATTACATGAATATCACGTGCTACAAAATATATGTGAAAATATTGACACATTTCAAATTTATATCGGTATAGAACCGAAGCATTCTACTTCAAACTGACGATTCTCTCTAGTATTGACATTCTCTTTTTGAAAAACAGTGGGCATAGCTTCAGATAATATGTTCTCTATTACTGGCAGTTACAACATAGTAACTATGCAGTGACAACATAGTGACTATACATTACAAAAGATGTACTTCTCTTTTCATGATGTTACTAAAGCTTTCCTCTGTAAATAACCTAAAGATGTATATCATGATCACAGACATACATTCTAAGGAAATTATGAAATTCAATTAACTAATAGCCTAATATAAGTGTAAGTATTAAGTAATGAATTCTACAATGCTAATGCTCTCTTAAAAACATGTTGCTAATGCTATATAAAAAAATAAGAAAATAAATAATTATAAATAAATAAATCCAAGATTGAATGGGTTAACATTAAAATACATGAATAGAGGATAT
The DNA here is from genome assembly GCA_900323375.1 of Benthosema glaciale. NCBI lineage: Eukaryota > Metazoa > Chordata > Actinopteri > Myctophiformes > Myctophidae > Benthosema > Benthosema glaciale. The sequence goes on from OOFJ01102854.1 coordinate 5,520, forward strand.
GCGCGTGACATCACCATCCCCGGAGGTTATGCGGGAACGCCTATTGAGTAGCAAAAAACTTCATTTCTGGCCTTGATAACCCATACATCCGAACAGAAAAGTCCTATTTGATTAAATTACTTGAAACAACCTTCACTTTGCCATTCACTTTATGCATGCGCATACCTTGCAGCAGATGCTTTTTTTTCCCACCAGCAGCTTTTCATAAAAATAGCACCTCTAACGTTGCGTTCACACAGGTAGATGTAAAAGATGCAGTCTACCATGTCACTTCTCCAAATGATACTACCAAATGATGTGTCTGCCCATGTGCATGAATGCACCATATGGCTGGAAAAATCGATAAATCATTCATTCATTAATTGAATTCAATAGTTTGCCTATTTTAGTCTACCCACGCTGTACAATGAGAACTATGTAAAATGTATTTTACACACTTTGTGAGATGGACAGCTGTGTTTATCTGCAGGTCTACTGCGGGTTACCAGGTGTGCTTACCTGCAGGTCTAGCTTAGCACCACCAGCCTCCACTAGCATCTGAACCAAGGCCTCGTCCCCTGCTGACGATGCGTACATTAGAGGAGTCATCCCCTAGGCGATGACAAACACAAAGATGCTTTTAGAAGAGAACACAGTGTAATTCGCTACAGCATGAAATGAGATCAAACATTAACATATTAAGTGTTGAGTTTAAATTATTTGCTAGTGTGTTTGTATGTACAAAGTACTCGGTTCTGTAGTGCAATTGCAAAAATTCTTATAATATACTGCTGATGATGGTAGACATAACAACTGCTGCTGCATATAGTGTGTTTAGTATGAGGTCCATATTCACTGAACATGTTCAGTATCAATCAATCAATCAAGGTCCATAGCAACATAAAAATAACTTAGGCGGACATAGTCCACATAAACTCATATACAGGGTCAGGATTGCCTTACACGCCAATGGTTCCACAGATTAGAGACAAACCTGACTGAACTCAATAAAGGGTTACTCAGAATAAAAATGATGCCGTTGGCACTTGGCAGAATCAGACAGCCTATACATACACGAGCTTCCATAGCACAGCGGAGCAGGTGGGTTACACTGATACTAGTGACAAACATTTGGCTTGCACACTGCTGCATCGTGGCACTTTAGGCAGAAGTCTCATGGCATCATTATAAGCCACATTGAGTTTCTGCATACTGCTCTTTCTGTAGCAACACCAAGTGGGCAGTATATACATACTGTGGACTGCAAACAGCTTTGAATAGTGTGGACTTCATAGAAGCTGAACACGTACCGTACTAAACTTACAAACAATCATGTTAGCTTGCGCATATAGCATTCTACGTTGCCTGTAGACGTCCCCATCATCAGATAGGTAATTTGTTAAATAATGGCCTAAGTACTTGACCTCATCACAGAACAGTATGAGGTACTGTAGGAGGCTGTATCAAACAAAATTACTGGGAATTCATGGTAAAAATAACATTCCTCTGCGCACACACACACACACACACACACACACACACACCTGGTCATCCATTGTGTTGAGCCCTTCGGTGCCCAGAAGTCGTGTGGCCTGGCAGAGCAGGTCCGCTCGCCCACATGACAGCATCCTGAAGCCCAGGTCCACTTGGAACTTATGTGAAGCAGCCTCCGCATCCAGGCCCCTGAATGAGTGGAAGCAGTACTCTGACCTGAGGAGAGAAGAACGTCAACAGAAACAAAGATAAACGAAAACATAAACAGACAAACAGCAAGAAACACCATTGCTAACCCATTATCCCATTACGAATATAATATTTTAACTTTAATTCACTTCTATTCATTCAAATATAAAGCGATATTGTGTTTTTTTTATTATTATTATTAGCTTACTTTAGCTGTCTGGGCTCACAGTCTACACCTGGGAGGAGTTGCCTCGCAGTCTGTCTGACATCATCACTGTCCACCAATAGGCTGCGTCGATGCTCTGCGTGCACCACAGCAATCCTGATCCACTCCATGAGGGGGGGCAGGAGGAAGAAAGGTCTGGGGGAGGGAGGGGAAGGGGGCATACCATCAGCACAGTTCAGACCAGTGTGTGGTGTACTACTGAACACTTTTCACAAAATGTTCAAAGCATTATCGTGTCCGGGTAGCTCAGTCGGTAGAGCTCTCGCCTTTAGACCACAAGTTCATGGGTTCGATCCCTCAGAGTATGAGTAGCACGGCTTGGGTGCGGCAAGTTGTGCGGGAAGTACTGGGAGCTGATGGTACTGTAGGTGCAGCGCTCCACCTCAGCAATCCACCTCCCAGGGGTCCAGTGCATTGTAACAGGGACAAACTCCAGCGTGTTACCGGCAGCTTCAAATGTATACAAATAAATTACCCTTTTTAGAATATGCCTCTAGTTTAGACAGAATGGACAAAATTTCCAGACACTTTCTTAAATCTCTTTCTTGACGTCAACAATACTGATAAAGACCCAATGGAATGAGCGTTACAGCCTTCCTTTGTTTCATTTGGATGTCGTTTCTTTACAACCCCATCAAATGTTATCAACGCTGGCCTGGATTCAGGAGTTGTGCTTATTGAGGTACATAGAGCTCATTATGGAAAAGGAGAGCTGGCAGATTATTGAGGCCTGTGCTGATAATTCATACCAGCTGGGGGAACACGATAAAGCTGGTTATGGCCGATAACTCACACGGCCACCTCTACTTCCACTCATTCACCATGAATGACGACATACTATAGTATAGTCTGTCGTTTTTCACGATTAAAATTTTTTAAACATTTAATTTTAACATTTCATTTAATTTTAACATTTCATTTTTTGTTTTTGGTATCAGTAAGATACATAATATAGTATGTTGTTTTTCATGATTTTCATATTTTTTTTATATCGTCGAAAACCGTGAAAAACAACATGTATGTCGTTTTTGAGTTTTTCCTTTTTAATCTAGCCTTGAAATGTTAAAAAGTACTCGAGCTCTCTCTTTTGGGGGGATGGATACCCCAAAATTATACCAGAATTGTGTTTGCCACGTGGCCGAGGGGGCCCCTGAAATGTTGTCTCGTCCAGGGACCCCTACTACTGCACTGCTGAGACTATCAATCATTGGGCCCCATTCACTAAGATGTTTAGACCCATATTTTGAACGTAAAAGAATTTACGCAACTTCTCACGTTAGTAGTCTGCTCCAAGGCTGACTTATGTGGGACCAAAGCTTCATGCAAAATCAATTAGAATAGTGCTAAACCTCAAATAAAATACATATATTTTATTTGAGGTTTAGCAGGTATTTGAGGTTTAGTTGAGCATTTTGCCCAACATTTGTCAACTCATATTGTACCTCTCTCTGCTGAGGCTCATGGCGGGTGGCTCCAGGTTAGGGTTCTCTAGGGACTCCATCTGGGGGCTGGACAGGAAGTAGTAGAGCGTGTGCAGAGCATCAGGGGCCCAGGACACCGACGTCTGACTGGCAGAGCGAGCAGGGCTCAGGCTCAACGGGCTGGCGCTGCCGGCACACAGACGCTGCATGTGATGCATTGCGCGCGACACCAGGTCACCTGAGCGATAATGAGAAATAACAACATAATTTAAGTAATTATTTTAAAGGTGGAGTGCCGTGATTGTTGTACCGTTTCTGTTTTGTATGTGTCTATGGAGTTATCATTATTCTAATAGACCAGAGTTCCAGGTGTGGTTGGAATATTGAAATATGTCTTAGTTACCTGTGGATTTTTGGTTTCTTCCTGAAAGCTGAACGCCTTTGAGTCAAAAGGCCAAATATTTGTAAAGAGTAGACTGAGGTGAGAAATGAATATCCATACAGTATGAGTAATATTGAAATATTGCAGCCCTTTGCCGTGTTTGTTGTGTTTAATGTGCATGTTATTCGTATTGCAATGACTACATGCACCACCTAGAGGTGTGCATAGTTGTGCTGTGACCTTTTTTCATGAATAAAACATTATTCTAACCATTCTGTATGGTAATAGTAGGTTAATACAATATAACGAGCATATCTGTACTGTAGTAGTCCCTACTCTTCAATTGAGATATTTAGACCCTGGTGTCAGGTAGGACACCTACTGTTGGTTGACGATGTCAGTGGAGTTTATTTGAAGCAGACAGAAGACCGTATGGGACACTAGATGTGCCACCATCGTTATTGTAGTCGGGACATTACACTCCCTCTAATGGGAGTGGGACAACAGGGACTCACAACTTCGGAATGTTATCTTTAATTGCATGGAAGGGAAATGGCCTCATCCACATCTTGAATAGTGTATGACATTGTATGCATGTAATCTAATAATAACTATGACTTTGTTGAGAGGTTTGATGGTGATACTATGCATTGAGCCAAGCTCTAAAGAACACCCCTGTCAGTGTCTGTGGATGTGAAGCCAGCAAGGGATTGTATCATTGTCACTGCACTAATTTTCCTGTTTGGTCTGGACACCTGTTCACTGAGGAAAGGTTCTGGGGTGAGATGTGGTGAACCAAGTCTACAGTGTACCGGTAAGTAGACTGGGCATGTAGTAATGATGTGGTTGTCTATCTACGCTCTAGTCTAACAGCAGCAGGGACTGCTATACATGTAATGGTTTTCCTGCATTATGGCATAAAGAATAATAACCTTCAGTTTGTCTATTTTCTTTCTCTAACAAGTATTTGGATAACGAGGTGTATATGTGTGAGTGTATATAACGGAGGGGTTGACTTCACACCGGCGTTGATGTGAAGGAGTCCTTGTTTTATGGACACAGCGAGCAGAGTGTTATATAACTGAGCGGACCTCAGGGTCCTGTAATGATCTGTCCCTACAGACCAGACACAGGTCACCGTTAAACAAACACACAGTAGCCCACTGTGACTGCTGCTGGCCTGGGACAAACTAAATGTGGCACGTGCGCGCGTATACACACGCACGCACGCACGCACGCACGCACGCACGCACGCACGCACGCACGCACGCACGCACACACACACACTTACTGAGCTCTGTGATGCTGCCTACACAGGTGGCCAGCAGGGCCTGTTCCAGGGCACGTAGCTCCAGCTGAACGAAGGCATCTTCCCTGCTCTCCGGTGGGTCCAGGGGAACCTTGGTATATGGGCTGATGTGGGCTGGCAGTGACATCTCACCTGAACACACAATCCAATGCAATCGTTATACATTGTTTTACTGTCGTACATTTGGGCTTGGATTTCCCCACACATTGTTTTGCAGAAGACCATTCTGAGGAGAGAACTTTCTTCTAATAGAAATCTTGAATGAATATCAATCACATTATACTACGATAAAACTTGCATTGTCCATTTATGCAAAAATGTCTCAATCAATAGTGTCAATCAATAGTATGGGTCATTTGAACTGCTTGAAAGTGATTTAACTGCTGAGGATAGTTACAGGTGCTACTTGAACACCTAAACAAAACAAATCCTACATACCGTGCAACTGATCACAGTGTCATTGATGGTTTGTCATGGTAGTTTAATTTATTTTATAATTATACCACATTTCAGTTACATTTGAGCACTCTCAGCAGCATTACATTAACTTGTGTAGTCTTGAGTTGACTCCTCAGTCAAGAAAGACTCAGTACTCAAAGCGACCACCCTGCTGCATCTACACTACACAATGCATGAGAAATGTTCCGCTGAATGTACAGTACCTTACTGAATGTACAGTACCTTACTGAATGTACAGTACCTTACTGAATGTACAGTACCTTACTGAATGTACAGTACCTTACTGAATGTACAGTATACTTACTGAATGAAAAACCACAATGTCAGAAATCTGTACAATGTCCACACCCTAACCAACCCATAACCCGCAGAGCCACATTCTGAAACATGTGCGCATGACGCCAACACGCACGCACACACGCACGTGCGCACACACACACACACACACACACACACACACACACACACACAGCTCCATAACCTAATATTTAAACCCTAGTGTAGCTTTAGACCAGAGCTACCCCTGGTGCTAATTTTAAGA
>OOFJ01102891.1:0-16507 GCA_900323375.1 Benthosema glaciale
AGAGAGAGAGAGAGAGAGAGAGAGAGAGAGCTGTCGTCTGGAGGATGAATGGAAAAGTCAGAGATGGGATTGAGAGACGGAAGGAGAGTGAGAAGAGAGGTTGATGTTCTATCACAAAAAAGAGATGGGTCAAACTTTGTAATCAATCTTCTAACTCTGCCCCAAAACACATAGCCTCAATTTAGCACAATCAAGACAGTCAGTGGCTTCTGCCGTGTCACATTACCGCAGATTTCACCAGTGTGACAGATGATAGGGAGAGAGAGACGGAGGGAGCCGGAGAGTGCGCAACACAGTGTGAGAGAGAGCGAGAGTGAGAGTGAGTTTGATCCACCACCGAAAAACAACCATGAGTAATTTTCCACTGATATAAGCGGCGAAACACGGCCGCGGTACAAGGCATGACATAGTTATGACACTAACAGCGGCCAAAAGGCACACATGACTGCCCGTGGTCTCCCCTGTCCCAGCATTCTTCCAACCCCCCCCCCACCCATAAAGTCCTGCCGGTTCAGTCCACAGTGCCTGGTGTTAACATTGTAATTACAGACACGGTCTACAGTAATGACAAATGAAGGAGGTCGAGTCCAAAACCTCTCTGGCCATTTTCTCCCAATCTGATTTCTGAGTTTCCACTAGTGACTATATTGGTGGTGGTGGTGGTGACACTGGGCCAGAGATATTAGAGCAGTGGGAGCGAGTGGTGTTATGAAGGGCCTAGTAAGCAGATACAGGCTGCGACCTTGGGTTTGCGAGGTGGAAACACAGGCACAGTCCCAGTCTGTCTGTGGGCTAATCACTAGCAGGAGGCCGGTCCCTTCCCTGGCACTGCTCCAGACCACAGATTCAGATAAAGGCTAGTCATGGCTGGGCTGCCACCATGGAAGTGGAAACTGCCCAGTTATCACCATGGCCAGGACACTGGCCTGTACCGAAATTGCCCAAACAAGCAAAACAAAACAAAACCAAAAAAATCAGACCCGTCTTAACTGAGTGGTGCTGTGTGTGTGTGCTACTCAACAGTGACACCTCTGGTTACTGTGCGGTATTTCTGCAGTACAGTATGGTGTACTGCACACTACAGTACAGTACAGATTACAGTTTTCACTCGTACTGTACCGTACAACTCTTACTGTACTACTCGTACAGTACAATAGTGTACTGCGCAACAGTGACAGTGGTCCAACAACGCCATTTCTGTGCTCATACACAGGGACACACACACACACATACATTACATAGGGACACACATAGCTGTTCATAGAAGTGGCTTGCACCACTCAAAAAATAAAAAATAAAAGAAGAAAGTTAACTTAATTAGGCTACTGTATAAGATCAACAGGCACCCTATATGCTGTGAAATCAAGCGGTTTCTGGGCCATCATCTGGAGGCCACCTGGTGCTAGCACTGTTCCACGTCATGATTTCCATGATAAAGTTCAAAGTTTACCTTTTTGAATTTGAAAACGGACCAAAAATTCATGTTGGACCTGCATTTCTATAGCGTATGGTTAAGCTTTCATGGAACTGCGCAGCAGCACCACTGGAAGGCCTGGGGGTGTGCTGTTGAGAAAAGGGCCTTCATAAATTACTTTAATTGAAAAGCGATGTCGCAGACATAACGCAGGGACCAGATTATGTGTCTTGTTTGCCTTCGTTTGAAGTAATGTTAAGACCTTTCCATATCTTAGCTGGGCTGGGGGCAAGACGGGGCTCCGCTAATGGTGTGCAGTCAGTCACTCGGTTAAGATTTGAGAGTTTCATGGTGCTTCGGGGACTTAACTCAAACCTGCTGAGCTACGCTGGGCCTCAGTCTTCTGCACTGCATGTTCACATGCAATCAGTGGTGGATCAAGTCCTCCCATTTGTTACTAAGTTTACTAAGTAAAAGTATCAATACTGCAATGTACTGTAGAACTACTCCGTAATACAAGTAAAAAGTACTAAACTGTTGGTATAACAATGTAGTTAAAGTACTCACTATGCAGAATGTCTAATTTTACAAGTTCAAAACATATATAAACATCTTTTGAAAATAGCCAATCTACAAGCTCACAATGCGTCCCCTCACAACGCATTGTGAGATATTGCAGATCGGCTATTTTCAAATGGCAGGCATGTCTATAGGGCTGAACTGGTTAGTGTGTTTTGTAACAACAAACAACATCTACAAAGTAACTGAAGTCTTTATAGAATTGTAGTGGAGAAAAAGTACAATGTTTTCTTCTCATATGTAGTGGTGTAGAAGTAAAAGTATTGCAAATTGGAAATACTCCAATAAAAGTAAAAGTACCTCGACATTGTACTGAAGTACAGTACCTGAATAAAAATGTTACTTTATATTTCCACCACCGGCAATCAGCATCAAGTCAGTGTCTTCTGGGCCTGTGCCTGCCAGCTGACTTTCTTCAGCACATTTACATGTGGCCCCTCGGAGACCTGTCTCAGTCGGAACGGCCTCGCTGGTGTTTTGATAGCTCGATATGATCACAGCTGAATCGCTGGCCTGTTCCCTCAGGCCTCGCGATGGGGAGAATAATAACCACACTATGAGCAACAGACCTCAACGCTGTCTGTCCGCGTAAGTGACAATGAAATCATATCTAGTTGCTGTAAAAAAATAAAACTGACATCCGTCCTTTTTATTGGGTCCAATTTTAACCAGCAATAATCCAAATTTAAATTGGTCTACTGGGTTAGGGTTAGGGTTCACTGAACAGCTACGAAGTTCAAGTTGGCAAGTTTCAATTTTGCGGGATCGGTTACGAAGTTGACATCATTACGACTTTGTGGCAAGTTAGTTCAAGTGCTCATATGGGGGGGGAAAAAGGCAGTGATTTATTTTTTCTTATTGCAGAGCTTCACATTGCCGCCTGGCAGGCACAGCAGACAAGCTTGTGTCAAACCAAGGGTAACAGAAAACAGATCAGGATAAGTTTGGGTCAAAACGCCTCTAGTCTAGCAGAACCAAACCTTACATTCAGGCTCAATCAATCACAAACTTGAAAGCAAACTGAACAACACAGTATTCTGTATCTGTAAGATGACATTCTGATATTAGCTGGTTTCCAAAACATTAACAAATTCAAGGCTTGTCCCGATCTACAATGGAAACACAGATAGTTTTTCTTTTCCACAAAACATCACTCAACGTTATTGATAAAACCTCATAAGAGCTTTCTGCAAAACATGACCATAACATGTCTTTCCAGTAGCATAAATCCATGTCTTTTCAAGCCAAAGGATTGCCTTGTGAGACCTGTTTCACCTCAATTTGGTAGAGCCTGACCGTGACTTCATGTGCCAGTCAAGTCTATAGACTTTGTGCGTGCCCCCAAAAGGTGGCCCTCACTTCACACAAGTATGATTTTTATTTTATGCATTATGCAACATTTAGAAAACAAATTAAAATAAATAACTTTTATATGAAGTATATGCATGTGTGTATATATACACAGTGGATTTTTTTCTTTTTCACATTGCAGATAGAAAGAGGATAATTCAAGCTTTCCGTACAGCTGCAGCTTTCCGTACAGCTGCAATGTTGGTGAGTTTTTCACGTTATTTAATACAATTAGATATGACTTTTCAGTTTGGATGAATGGGCTGTCTATGGGAAGTTGCCACTCAGTCTCGGTGTCCTGGTGAGAAAATCATGCATGTGCATATCTCTATTGGTACTGTCAATATCCCCCTGAAACCGACAGCCTGGCTTATTTATCAACCAGCTATACCGAGAGGATATGGTTTAAATGTCTGAAGTCAACTCCAAAAAAAAGTATTGCGGCTTCTCGTTTACTTTTGGTACTATCAAAGTAGGATTTCCATTCCCGGTGCCAAGAATACTACTACAAAACAATAAGATTAGCTTGAATAACTTTAATGATACAGTTTCCTTATTAAAGTGGTTGATTCTGGAATATTTTCCATTCATCCTCTTCCTGGGTGACTCTTCAAACGCAACGTCTGCACTCAATTGTAGCTTCTCAATAAAGGCTGCTTCCAAACAACTGAATCTTATTCATCGTTCCCAAATGGCGTCTTATCCACTCTGTGTAATTATGGTGCGTATTATTGAAAACAATAACAAACCACAGCCGTCGAAACAAGGACAGCACGTTAAACTTGACAGTGAGCAGAAATATATCCGGCGCTCCCCGAGTTTGTTTGCCTTCCGCGTCTTTTTCCATCTCAGTGCATCGCAAACAAACATGTCTTGAGTGTAGCGTACTGCATCCCGCCAGAAAGACCCATCGCCTGAATCTATATGCTGTACGGTATTTACCTGCCGTCTTTGACCAGGGGACACACATTATGCCTCAGAGCCACTTAGCGAGAGAGGATAAGAGGGTCCTATCTGTACATGTCAACAGACCCAAAGAGCGCCTGGTGCACCAACACAATGAAACCAGCATCATTTCCAAGAAACGCTGTTGCACCTGTCCTGCACCACGTGTTTCTTCTTCACCCTCCGATTCCGCTTTTCCTCAACTCTCATGAACGAATCGATACAAATAAAAGGTTTCATAATGTAATCATTGCCTATTTTTGCCATTTAATTATAGGCAAGTTGTACAAGAGCCAGGATCTACAAGCTCACTACGCGACACTCTGTGATGTGCGCAGGGCTCAACTCATTTAGTGTGAGCAAGCATATCATGGAAACAGTCTATAAGAACCTGATCGAGGGAATCTTGACTTTTAACATGGCAATGTGGTATGGCAATCTTAATGTAAAGGGCAGAACAAAGCTGCAGCAAATAGTGAACCTAGCCTCAAAAATCACTGGGAAGAGACGGAAACAATTAAGTTGTATCTACAAGGAAGTAATTCAGAGGATAACAAAAGAAAAAAAGTGAAATTGCCATCTCTGCTTGGACAAAATACACTCGCATGCACTTGTGCACACACAAACAGAAAAACACATGCAACCTTGTGAACACACAGATGCTCTCAAGTCCTCAGATGACTCCTTCTGCATGTGTTGTGTGGAGTTGAACAGGTTCAGCCAAATTGGTTGCATCACCAGGAGGGCTGAGGGCCAGGCAGCAGTGGAGTCACTGAGACTTCAGCGGGTTTGCACAGGCAAAGATGCGTCTATTTAGAGACCACGTTTGCGGAAGTTTACACACCTCTCTATTGGGCCTCTATCGGTGAAGAGCATTAGTAGCCACAATATGGACCTGCAGTACTTGACATATTCATGCCATCCGGAGTGTCTAAATAACCTAGGTAAAATAATAACCACTCTGTATTTAGAAACCACCGGTGGAATTATCAGGTGCTTGAGCCAAATGCAATGGCAATCTGGTGCCAGGCTTCAGCCAGGCTTAGACAAAAACATCTTCCACTCTGCTAGTGAGCTAGACTAAACGGAATGATTTAGGAGCACCTGCCACTCTTCGTCGCCTGCCAACACACGCCTGTTGCCATGGCGATCGTCAGCAGCAGCTCCCGCCGCCTTGTGAAGCCAAGAGCACCTTCGCCTGACATATAAACACGCTCTAGCCTGCAGGGGCTACCGCCACCTGGAGAGAACTGCACAATGACAATGTGTTTGCATTGCACAACGCTCCAGCCCTGCAGCTGAGTCTACTGTCAAGTGCACGATTTGTTGAAATTATTCACAACAATAATAATAATGGGTAAAATCCTAAGGAAAAAGAGAAACAAATCAGCACAACACAGCACAGCACAGCACAGCACAGCAGAAGGGTCCCATCACAAGACAAACCACACAGATGTTCAGGTCGGGTCATTCAAGGACGGACACTATATGATGAGCAGAATGTGTGGCGCAGGAGCTGGAAAATGGGCCGGTTGCAGTATGTGTTTTAAAGGAGCAGATTGCACTTGCAGACATGTCGACCAGCATAGACTTGCAAAGAAGGCAAACACTCACTCATGACAGAGAAAGAGTAAGACAAAGGTAGACAGATAGAATTATGACAAGCTTAGCTTACCAACAAAATGTAAGAAACAGACTCTTACAATGGCTTCTATGTTTTTGTATAGCTTGACAGATGTTTGGCTCTGTGCAAATTCCTGCAGTAGAGGCAAATCTTAAGTGACTGACACTTGACATTTTGAACTCGATCTACAGCGGTGGTTTATAGAACTGTGCCCAAGGCACCCCAAAGGGAAAGCTTAAATCTCAAGGCATGCCTGTAGTATTCATATCCGTGCAATATTGCCTCAATAACATGTGTTATCACTCCTGTCACTCTGTCAGTGATTATTTTTTACTGCTTACTAGTACTAGTGCCAATACGAAGAAACACTTAAGTCGTTGTTGCGTTGTAAGCTTATTGATGATCAGCTACTTTTGGTATTGTGAAAACCTTTAAATGAACACATCATCGACTATGATGACATGCCCAAAATAGGGATGGCAGGTTGAAATTGGTTAAAATCTAGATTTTTAGAATTCCCCTCGCCATTGGAAAATGAGAGGTCGTAGATCTGCTATTTTCACTATTTTTGTCCAAAAGTGCCATCTTACGGCGTTTCAGCCCCTGGCCCTCTAACACTCTCTGCATGTTCCTGGGAAACGTTACAAAACTGAAGCTCACAGCCATTCGTCAAAGGACCTCTGACCTCCCGCCGCCTTGTGATCTTCCAAAATACGATTGTATGAATTATATCATCCACTACATCAACTCCAGGGATTTTTGTAAAATCGCATTTCCATTCATTTTGCAGAAGAGTCCAGGCCCTGCTAATGCAACGGTTGGCTGCGGGGGTACAACGTTGACCGGCAAGCCCTTCAGCCAATCAGCGTAACAAAAAAGGTGAGATCATCTCCAGTCTCTAACCAGCAAAAGGACTTGAGCCCGGAACGGGGGCTGGCCAGTTATATTTAGAATTATTATCGGAATGAGAATAAGGTGTGGTTGTCACTAAAGGGCACACACCGTTTAGGAACCACTGACCTGTAGTGACAAAATGGGAGAAGAAAAGTACACGTTAAGTAAAAGCATGATCCGAAAGCCTGCGGTTCTGGTTCACATTCAGCATTCCAGTGCCTCGACCGGGGTTTTGGAAGAGGGGGGATGCGTCTATCCATACGGGCTCCTATAAAATCAGGCAAATACATAATTTGCTGCGGGTTGTTCTACAAAGCGTTTTATTGGGGAAACATGCATGCTCGGGCCTTGAAGGCTGCCTCCGTGAGCTGCCCTGAAACTAGCAACCACATCACAATCACGTTAAGCCAGTTGGGTCCGGCACGTTTGTCTTGGACAGGTCTGCCTTGGAGGGCAGTCGTGTTGTGTCCCATGGAGGGTGAAGCAGTCGAAATAGCTGGGAACCTGAGCAGAGGTCTGCACAGGGGAAACAACAGGCGTATTGTAGAGGGGCCTTAAGGCGCTAAAGCTTCCAGAACGTTTGCCCGGCAGCCCTTTGCGCGAGGCATCATGGGAAGTGCCATCTCCAATCATAGCTTGGTGAGAGCAGACAACTCTATTATGGTTCCACTCTCCGTGGTTCCACAGACACTGGCTGAGTCTGGAAAACGTGGGGGAAAAATCTAATACAATAACTGGGCCAGAGATGTTTCATAACGCCGACTGGCACGCACACAGTGCCCCATCATGTCATACGAACCTTGAGCCATATGTATGGATTTACATGTTTGCTCACAGGGCCATCTGAAAAACGTTTTAAATGTATTAAAACGACAGGGGGGTGTAGCATCCCCACAAAAAGCTCTCCTGCAGCGCTCTCGTGATCTTTACAGCACAAACTCCCTGCAGATACTGTACTTTGACCCAGCAAGACAGCGAGACTTTCCACAGTATCATCATCTGAGCCGCGGGTCTTGGCAGGGGATAACCAACCATTTTGTTTATCCCCTAAATGAACGACTATACGTTTACTGGACCGCTGCAGACAGTGGGACAAAATGAAAATCACTCCTCACATTTTCTCCACTTTTTTTTACAGCCATTTCTGCCCACCGCGATTCCCCTTTGTCAACAAGAGAGCTGAATATATTTAGATCTAAGTACAAGCTAGTTGCCGCCAGAGTGGATCCCTCAGGAAACGGAAAGATGGCACGTTCCACCACGGCTGCTGCCTTAATGGTCTCTGATGCTGAAAGGCACATCATTCTCCATTTACTGCACTCTACATAGTCACTAAATAAGCAGACTACACGCAAACACATCGAAGGTAACTGTGACTCATGGCACATGCAAAATGTTAATTTGCCGCCAGCAGTCGGATATACGACTCTTTTCGCGCACACGAGCGCACGCACACACCCGCACGCACACACCCGCACGCACACACGCCCCCCACACCCACACACACGCCCATGAGTAATCAGTTTTTCAAAAGACCAGTGTCAGTGAGTTGCAGACTTGCTGGTCAAGCTGGACAGCACAGCCACTATTTGCTTTGCACAGTGGCTAACAATGGCACTTGCTCCAAGAATCCCGAAAAAATAAAGGCTCTATTGGTTCTTAAGTAGCCTCGGAAATCCAGCTCCCTATGTTGATGCCCAGTGTTGGGAACCAGTCTAGTTCTTAAGGTAAAATCAGCTCCACACAGTGTGGTCACAAAAGAAAAAACGAATGAATAAGGTACACTATGTAATGATGTAGTGTTGAAAATATTGCCTCTCTCATATTCTCAGGTACCTGCCAATACTTATTGAACATAGACTGGTTACTGTATGTCCTTGGGCAAGGCCATGCCAGGTCAGGTCTAAGAGAACACTGAGTACCAGGGACAATGGTGAGAATAGTCGACTCGACAATAACGAAAGAAAAAACTGATCGCAAAAAAACCTAAGAATGAAAATAATCCAAACACACAAAGAACACAAGGCTTCCTATAAACTGTAAATAGCGTTGTATATTGACATTCCACTCATAGCCGTTCTGCATGGACAGCTTCTCGCGTGAAGAAGTGGGTCAAAAGTGTAAGCATCAGCAGCGAGGCTGCAGCCACAGAAGCGTCCAGCGTGCCAGCCGTGCCCGTAACAGCGAGCGCCGCCCAGTAGTTAGGGCACCACTAGCTCAGGGTGACTGAGGGCACTCCAGCCTTCTCATCATGTCACAATTCGTTTGTCTGCCTTACTATATCGAGTATATTCAGGGGCATATGCTTCATTTAAAAAAAAAAATGTTTGTTGTTTTTGGAATAAGACATGCTTAAATTTCCTCTGGGCTATGTGTAGAACATTTTCACTGGGACTGGGAAATGTTTATGATTTGCGGGGAAATGAAAAGCGACTCTTCAAGTGACGGAGGAACCATTGAAGCGTACAATCGGACAGTAATGAGCTCCCAGAGTGACTGATTCTCCCTCTTGACCTGCACTCTGTCTGGATGACGGACGACAGGATGCCAAAATATCAACTTTGAACAAAATGATCTCTCAAGCAGGATGAAATCCTACTGGTTTTGGCGACCCCACGGGCCTTTACTCTAGTCTAAAAGGAACTTTCGGGCCAAAATGTCATTGGTTGGGTGTGGAGCAGCGCAACCTCTACAGGGGGAACTAGTCACTTTTAGACTCTTATAAAAGTCTTGTTTTTCATCTGGTACTCGTCACATAATCCTCAACTGCCTTCAATAATATCAAATGGTGGCACCATATAAAACCTTTTCCCATAAGGTATCAAGTGGCATGGGATGAAACGTAGCATGCTGTGATGAACCTGTGATGCATTGTACAATAACATTATGCCGCCATAGGATTGACCCAGTGCTGTAGCCTAGGGCTTTTTTTCAGAGGGTATACCATAATTATTCCCTGCGTGACGTCATGCGCATGTATAGGCTATAGTATACTGTTGCTGCGCGTGCTCAATGGATGAAAATGGTTAGCAGACAGTACGTCAGAGGTTAATGACACTGTTCCGTGTAGAAATAATGTATTATTCACAACTCATAGTATTAAAACAGGAAAAGTGAATTTGCAGGGGCTGCTAAAGAGTGCACTTCGGATCCTCCAAAACAGGAAAAGTGATTACCGATTATCCACCAAAAGCACAAATAAGGGTCTTTATTATATTATTTGGATAAGCTAGGGCCCGACCTAGGCTATAATCTCCACAGCACCACTAATGCATTAAAAAGGAACAGGCCTTGATATTTGACCTGTGGTCCTTTTGTTCATAATGTCAGCGCTGTTTTCATTCCCTGGTCTCACGCCGTCTCTCCGAACATGAAAACACACACACAGCCGCTCTGCTTCTACTTCACAGAGGAATTGGATGTCTTACATAACAGAAATGAAACCCACATTTGTTTTTACTCTGCCTATTAACACACATCTGGCCATAACATTTGGCCCCTCGTGCTTTCAAATTGATTGAAGAGAGACGAAAATACAAGATCTCTCTAAAATGTAGTGCATTCATATGTGAATTTGTGAAAATAACCGGAATCAGAATTAATCTCCACCACATTGCAAATAACTTGATTAAAGGCCATGTTCAGCTCAACTTTCTGATTGGGTCTCACATGCAGCGTCTGGGTATGGCAGTGCACCAACAACATAATACCAGACTATTGACAGGGTGGGATGTGTGGCAATTACAGTATGTACCAATAGACTTCCGTTTTAAACAGAGAATATTATGTTTCGGTGTTTCCGACGGTACAAAAGCAAGGAGGATGCGCAAGGAAAGGTTGCCGTGGGGTAAGTTCCAAACATTGGAACATCGGTAGTTCCAGCATTGGACGCCTTTTAATGGTTGTTTAGGAAGCACGCTGGCTACAGGAACCGCATGATGGTGTCATGGCGAGATCAGCAGCGCGGTAACGCTCCCTTTCAATGGGTCTCTGCAGGGCAATACAAGAGAGAATAGCGACAGTGTGCCACGCAGTGCTGAGGTTGACGCTATGGTGTAAAAATGACAGATACAGTCTTACAGTGTATCCACAGGGACATTTGGGTAGAGAAGATGACATGGAAGAGGATGTTGTTGACAAGACTGGGGGTGACAGGCCTGCCCCCAGGACCATTAAGTATCGCAATAAAAAACACACTATTCAATTTCATGGCATCCGTTTTAACAGGGCAATAACTCATTTAAAAAACATTTGTATCAGAACAAACCGTCTGTAACAGACTGCTTACAGTGAGTTTCAAGTCGCCCCCCCCCCCCGAGCCAGGAGAACACTACAGTCGGTGCCATTGGTTCCGATCGGACTCCCTATTAAATTACTACCCTCCTACCGCAATTTCATCCTGTGCCTTAACTGTCGGTTAGAAGATTTGCTTGGCAGGGGGAGAGGCCTCACAGTGCTTTCTGACTGTGTCATGTGTGACCAGAAGCACATAAAAATTGCACAATAAAAATACTTTCACGAAAACAAACCCCATGCGCCGCGAACGCTGGGGGACGTCACATGCCAAAGACAAGTCAGTTGACACACAACAAATCATTGTTGAGACGTATTCAATAGCGCATTTATGAAGTGACATTTGGAGGGTAGAGAGGATGTGCTATTGCTCGCTTCCCCCTTCGACTGTCCTCAAGGCTTTTTATTTGACCCAAGCTTTCACATTTCATAATGGCTTGTGCAAAACATTCAGCGTTTCCATTCATCCACCTTCCAGCACAGTGTCTTAGTGGTTTAGTCTGCTGCCATTTGGTGAACTTGTGGTGCTGATCACCCCTGGTGACCAAGGGAAAAAAAATAACCTCTGCATCAGCTGTCTGTTCCTGCGCCATTGTTCCACAAACTTGAGTTTCTGTTCCCATATCAAAATACAGGACAATGAAATCCCCCACTTTACAAGAAAGGAGAAGCATCACTGTGCCATACACACTCGTTTGACCAGCCCTCCCTTCCCACATAAAACATTATGTTGGTTATATCACCGTAGCCAGCGTAAAACGGAGACAACATGAGATGGTCGTCAAGACTTACCAGCGGTGGAAGGAATCCTGTTTATCATGCATCATAAGGAACCACACTGGCGAGCGCACATTGTTTCAGTACCACAAAAAGGCCATCTTAAATAAAATGTAAATAAGGGGACAATCCCATAAAACATTGCTAAGCAAAAACTGTGTGATCTCGATCTCTTTGTAAACAAGACAGGATCTAATAACAATGTGGCCTCCTTGTGAATCTCGTAATCTTTTAGATGTCATGTTGATGATGACCAGCGCTGCCAAAACTATTATTCAGGGACTGACTTGCACATCCTGCTGGCATAGGACATTTGGGGCTCCATTTTCGTCACCGCTAAATCACTTATACCTAAACATTTTTGCCTTTTTTACTATTTTGAAAAACATTTTTCAATCGTTCAACTAGCCAATCTACATTGACACGTTGTGAGCTTGTAAACTGGCCATTTAACTATTCAAAAATGTTCTTCAAAATAGCAAAAAAGGCAAAGAAGTTTTAGGGATAAGGGGTTTAGCGTGTGACGAAAATGGAGCCCTTGGTGTTGAGTGCAGGGGTTCGGCAGATGGACAGACACAAACAGAGACTGATACACACAAAACCTTGAGGCTGGCGCATACATGGACATGGCAATAACCGTACAGACTCGAGTGTCCTATTAGGGTGGTCTATTAGAAGGAGACGTACCCAGGTAGGTAAAAATGTTTTGTTTCTGTACTGTCTGTCCTTCATTGATGAGCATCAAAACCCTTCTATTGGACTTCATCTTTGGGCCACATATACTGATGATTTTAGTGTTCCCCATATTGGGTAAAATATTAATATTGGGAGTTATTCATACATAAATACAGGGACATACGGAGATATGCTGTTCTAGATGGTGTACCCCTTTGGTGGCATGTCTTAATTCAGTTGAGTTAGTCGATTAAATCAATGGAGTGCCATGTTCCGTGTGTCACCTTGCAAATCGTTTCAGTGTCCCACGGCAAGATAGTCTGCAGATCGATAACCTCGCATGACAATCCCAGTTTCTCCTGGGCCATCTTGGCAACCTCCCTTATCACGTGGATCTGAAAATCAAAAGGTCAATACAAAGAAAGGAAGAAAGACTTAAAGCTGGCATATATCACTTTCTTTCATACGTTTTATTGATCATTCACATGCACTGTTTAGATGTTGTGCACAATTTGATTTGACAAATGTGATTTTAACCTTTGAAGATTTATTTTTAGGCAACAGACAACAAACATGGATGATCCATTAATTATCATTTCCTGGGATTATTTCTTTCAAACATCTGAGCTATATGTAGAGCCAAAAACAGCAAATTAATCCTAAACAAAAACACACATGGTATCCATGTTTATTATTTCAAATCAACTTTTGACTGACGAACAAAGCTGTTAAGTTCATGAGTGCAGTGAGTGCACATTTATTGGCAGTGTCCATTGGCTGTCAGGAGATGACAACTGTTACGCATCCGCTGAAATCTCAGATGGTGAAAAGGTCAGAAGCCAAAAAGATATGAAAGACAGAGACAGTCAACGAAAGTAATTTACTTACTCTATAATAATTATAAGCATAAGTGCCTAATGATACTGTCACTCATTTACAAATGAGCACCAGCAGACGAAGCACATTTTGCTTTGGCAAGTAAAATGGCGAAGGAATGCAAAGTCGCTTGCTGCCGCTGTGGGATGTTTCTCTGCCCGTTTTCGTTTGCTGTGGGGCTGGCTGGGGCAACACACTGACCGTCACTGTGCTCTATGGAAGCGTTTTTCTTTCGCTTTACTCCCGTCTGTGCAGGGCTGACAGATGAGGTGCGTAATGGGGTCGGAAAGAACACTGGCATTTCAAAAAGAAGAGCCACGACTTTCCACTACTTTACAGGATCTGCTTTCTTCCCTCTACGCCTTTTATGCATTCGACTATAATACCAGCTTTGATGAAGCCATTCATCAATGGTTGAGGTACATTACTACTAGCGAGGGCAGCATAAGCCCAGTAAGGTGTCTTGAGGCACAATCGCAGTCAGGGATGACTCCCAGTGCGCTATACACACCTTGACACTAAGCCACAGAAAATAGAATCTCAGGGATGAAAGGAAACGGAACAATGGAAAAGTGCGCCGCAGACATGTACTGTTAACAAGCGCGGAGCCAAGAAAAGCCCCTGGATGTTGTGAAGATGTCTGGGCAGATACGGTCACCGACCACTGGCTGGGGTGGGGGAAACCCCGCAGAGAGCCTGGGGTGTGAGTGTGGTGGGGGTGTGAGTGGGGTGGGCGCTCGAGAACGGGGAGTCCGAGCTAATCCACTGCTCGCCTCCGCAGCTTAAATGTCAGCGAGCGAGAAATGAGACGTGGCTCTCTTCCGCGACCGCGGAGGACAAGTCGACAGCCAATGGCCACTAAGGTCGCCCATTGACAAGCTGCCAGTCAGTGACACTCCGGGCCACTCGTACCTGTGTTCCCCAGGCAACCAGAGTGACGTCGCTTCCTTCCTCCAGGATCTCGGCCTGAGAGAGCGGGATGGTGTAGTGTTCCACGGGGACCTGCTCCACTGGGAACGCAAGACACAAGAGCACATATAACATTAACATCCCAATAGAGTTGCACTAGTCCATTTGTGCAAAACAAAAGTTATATTTGTTAAAGATTTTTTTTTTTAAAGCGCTCTATATTCTCACTGTAATTATTCTATAGAGATGGTTTGCTCCGAGTCCTTAAACAGAAAAGTATAATATGTCAGGTGGGACACAAATTTAATCCAATCAGGAGAGAGAATCCTTTTTTTCAGCTTCAATGGTGTTCTAGATCAATTTTGTCAGATGGACCCAGGTAACTGACCAAACACTATATATAGCAATTTTAATATTATATATATATTTTAACAAAACAATATCACTTACACCACCTTTACAGTGTACAAATGTAAATAAATGGATCCACTCTCAGTTGCAGACAAAATTATATATATTTTTACCGTGTAATGTGTATACATGTGTATGAAATACACATGAAGTATGTGCTTGCATGCATAACCAAGGCTCAACTCTGAATGCATTCATTAATCACACCGCTGTGTGGAGACTGTGGCCTCCCTGCAAAATAACATACAAGGTCCCATATCTTCTCCATAATGGAGTAGGTGACAACTGGTGAAATTACAGAGGAAACACAGGTTCCCGGTCAGGGACACATCATCATGGAGGCTTCCAGATGCATTTTCATGCTTTTTTCCAGAACCTCGTCTCTCTCTCTCTCCTAAGAGACCTAAGTGTACTTTTATCATCAGCATACTCATGGCCCATAATCGTGATCAAGTATGACAACGAAACACTGGCGGGGCGGGGGTGGGATATGGTTCAGTGAAAGGTCCCACCTAATGTGACATTAGTTCAAATAATAATGTGTCTCTCTTGGAAACAAAGTCCAAGAGAAAGCATAATGTAAGTGCATGGTTTGAATAATGGATAACAATCTCTTGGAGCACACGCACGTACGTGCACACGCACACGGGTCATGGACTTCATTATAATGCGGAAATGGCAACCATAGCAATTGGCCGTCTTGGCCTATTCTGAACCTCACTGATATAAGGCTTAAAATATGTTTTGTTTTAAGAAATTGTATCCACGTTCGACCCTTGTGTCCCTAATCTTTGCTGGCCGAGGTATAGCAAAGAATATGAAATATAAAAGCGATGGTACATGTGCATCCATGCTTGGTAATCAATGGAGCTTGCAAAAAAGAAAAGAAAAGGGTTATTTTCACCCACTTCTTTACACCTGTGATGCAACAATAAATTTGCTTCTGATTCTCACCATCAAGAATTGGATTGGGGCCTAGTCATATACTCTAAGGGCCTAGTCCATTAGTATCGACATGCTCACCATGTCCAGGGGGGTGTACTTTTACATCCTGATGCCTCAAGGTACGGAAACAGGAGATAGGCTCCTGACCTATAGGCCTAAATAAGTAAGTCTATGGGCCACATGGGCTGCTTGTTAAACATTGGTTCCACAGGCTACTTACTTTTGGATCTGACTCACCATAACATCTTTGACCTCAAAAGGCGCAGCATGCTGGGATTTGAACATGCGAGTGCAATGCATCTGGGCCTCTGAGGCTGTTGAAAGCATTCCTGTATGGCAATGCATGAACTCTGATTTGTAATTAGGGACATTTCAGGAGAGATGTGGGGTTTTTTGACCCCGGTATTTACTTTTTGGAGTGGTCAGGGTGACTTTGATCCTTCCCTCCCCCCTGGAAGGAAAAGGACGAAACCGCAAACATAGCTTTCAGTGAGTTCATTCAATGGTCTTCAGAAGCTACCTACATCTTTGGCCAGACGTGAAGCAAGCGGGGCGCTTGGTTTGGTTAACTGTGATAATCAGATGCTGCTTTATAGGGTTCAGAACAGACCGAAAGGCCAAGTGGGCTATTTCGGTGAAACAACTGCATACTGCAAAACACTAAAAAAAGTGTCCGTACTATAAATACCAGGTTATGGTTTAATAAATGTAATCTCAGATCACAGACGACAGTGTGGCCTTGATGAGATTAATGCGTGGTTTTATCCGCTCTCTTGTGAGATGGGGGGGGGGGGGAAAAGGCTGCTCCAATTAAA